>JASDQU011101500.1:24596-37177 GCA_032191745.1 Picea mariana
ATGTAACTTGAAAATAGTGCAAACCTTGCTACAATAGAAAGCAGATGAAATAATTTATAGACTCCTCACACAGTATATCGACACGATTAACGAGTTAAGTATAATTCAATTATGAATCAAAATTATAACGAATAGAGATACAAAATCAATAGTAAAAGCAGATTCATCACGCTATGGTGTATAAAGAACGGAAATAAATCATCGTCGTCAATATTTACATAGGCATCATGATACATACGAAATGTTTATGCTACAGGACTTCCAGTAAAATATTCAAGATACCCTGGAAACAAGATATGACAATGGTAATAGAAGGACCAACCGAAGGTCAGATAAAGATACAGGATGATGACTCCATTCATTCAGGGGAAATAGATAAAAGGAATATAACAATCTTCCTACCAAACATAAAGAACCCACATCGTTGACTATACACATAGCCAACCCCTCTCCGTAAGATGTCTTGAGGAAGAACTGAGGAAGAACGATAGCAGGAATAACAAAACAAACATATATGCTTATACTACGTCTTGGGTATTTTTATAGTGAGAGGCATATGCTTCGATCAACCCTCATTCCAAGAGGCTCTGTTGGCTACTACAGAGGGACCCCAAAATGCCTAACCAAAAAGGGGTTACCAACAATCTTGGGGAGGAAGCGTTTCCCGAGATTATAGGGAAATTTTCGAAAAATGATGAAGAGAAAGTGCTGAAAGGAAAGACATGACAGACACAAATGGAAAATACTACCATTGAAAAAATACGAGAACGTTTAACCTTTTCTGAAGATCTTCATCTCCCTTTTCTTTTATCTATCTCAACATTGTGTTAAAGAACTTACCAGGGCATAGGGTCGCGCCAAGAGTTACATCATGGAGTAACCTCCTTCACTCACAGTATTCACCTATGATAAACCTACCTTAACCCTAATCGACACCTTTTCACCTCGTAGTAAATGTAAGGGGTGCCGAGGATAGATTGCCATGTGACCATCGCAGTGTGTTTTGACACTTGGAGGATGAAGCTAGCAATTACATAGGGATTCGTGGGACAACTTTTAGTGATTTTATAGAGCGTTAACTTTTACGACAGAAACACTTATAATCCACGTAAAGGAGGTTGCGATGGGACACCATCATGACTCGAATCTGAACCAAATTGTTCTTACCCCTTGGTGTAATTCCGAGACAACAAACAAAGCTTAGTTGTCACCTTTCACTGGCCTTTGGATCTCGTACCTGCACTACAATCAATCATCAATTATAACCAGAGCTTGGTAGTTAGGTTAGTTGTTTGGTGTAAGAGGAACCCGACCCCAGGTCCTTCATAATTTAAGAAATATTTAAGGCATTCCTGCCATAACTCCACCGGTGTACTTATGCACGACTTAAACTCTTGTGACATTATAATGAGCTGCAACATGTATTATAAGATTTTCCTTAGGTGCACAACCTATAGGTATTCAAGTACATATTAAAAACATAAGGGGGTTTGCCAAATAGTTTTGGGGATCCTTTCCTTATAACCTCCTAATCATGACACGATTAAGAAATATTGTGGTGAATTAGAGAAATGAAGAGTTTATAATAAGGACTTTATGACAGAATTTTAAAATAAAGTTATTATAGAGAGTGATGATCAAATTAACATCATGATGGCATAACTAGGACCCTTATTCTACAAAGAAAACTATGTAAACAATTTATTTTTGTGTGGTCAATATGGGGTTCATTACACCCAGGATGATATATTCTGAAGAGAAAGATCCTATCAGGAAGTTTTGAGCTGAGTCCAAGCTTTGGCTCCAGAGAAGTTGGTCGAATTCTATAATTTCCAAAGGCACCGAAGAAATGGCCTTCCTAAAGTCTTGCAGGAAGAAACCCCAACACCTCCAGTTGCATAGAAAATTGAGGTCCAGAGATTAGAACCAAGTAGCTCCAGTGGACAGGATGCTCAAGAAAATTTGGAGGAGACTGAGGATTTGAATCAAAAAGGAGAGACCACATTGACAAATCCACCAAGTGATCAAGCTAAAGATCAGACCGAGGCCTTGATAAAAGAGGGAGAAGAAAAGACATTGTCCACACCAGGAAAATCGGCTACTGACAAAGTTGGGAAATAACCATCCACCAAAATAGGCATCCCTATCCAATCTATCACACTCTTATAGTTCAGTAGAGGTAACCCGATCACTGAAGTAGTATTCATAGAATCTATTACACTTATTTCAGTTGAAGAGATGCCCCCTTCTGATTTCTTCTTCAGTAAGAAAAGGAGGGTTGTGGTAAAATGAGAAACGCACAAAAAAGAGGGTGCAATTGTTAAGAGACATAGGGTGCTATTTGATGGAAAATCCTTATAAGAGGTATACTTCGCTACAGAGGTGGCAGGCTCGCTAGGAGATTTTGCAACAACAAACCAATATTTAGTTGGGAACCTAAAAGAAAAATTGAAGCAGAAGGATCTGCTGGTGAGCCAATTGAAAAATCAAGCCAAGAATGTGGAAGAGAATGTCAAGAGTGAAATGAATAATATTTTTGAGCAGATTAGAGCCTATGACAGAAAAGAAATTCAACAGCTCAAATTCAGTCTCGAAGAAATGCATAAGAACACACAGGCAAGTAGAGAATGGGCCAGTCAGTAGGGGTAGTTGGTAAAACAACTACAGGCCAAAATAAACCTAACTGAAACATGGTTGTAGATGTGGTAGTTTTCCAAGATCAAGCATTGGAGGTGTGCGAAAAACTAGAATAATCACAACAAAGCCTTTTTAATAAGGTGGAAGTTGTGCAAAACCATTTTCAGGTGGTAGACCAATCCTTAAATAACATTTTTTTAAAGGAGAGAGAGGCCATCGCTGCTCGAGCTACTTTCCAAGAGGTAGTTGTGTCATCAGTAAGAGAAGAAGTAGCCATGGTCTCTAGGTTGTCTCTTTCGGAGAAAACTAGAGGTGATATAATACTAAAGACCTGGGAGGCTAACATAGTTGAAAGTAAGAGATTAGCTAAGGAAGTGAATAAAGCTTGTGAAGAAGCATTTCATTCACTCGACAAAGATTCATTATGCCTCGACAAAGATAATATCTTTGAGGTCCTGGGTCAAGTTGACATAGCAAAAAATCAACTTAATTTCAAGACAAACATGGAAGAGACTGGGCCTGAAATCTTGCAGTTGAAACAAATCGATATTACCCAAAATCATAAATGGATAATCGGTCCTAGTCTACAACTATAGTCTACATATTCAAAAGATAGGAGAATGGAAGATAGGTTGCGTCACAGAAAATAAGTTGTATACTTTTGAGGAAAATGACACAACCAAGCCTTCTAGATTGGTGGTGCAGTTCGTAGGCTAATGTGTGCAATGTGTCGAGCAGGGGAAAGCCAACACATCTAGGAACAAATGAGACAATGTGGGCACACCATGTACTCATAGAATGATTAGAGACCAGTTTTTTTTTGAGCTGGAGAACAAGAAGGAGAAACATCTCTGTTAGCGTGGCGAAGAGACAGGGGAGATGCAAGTGAAGTGTTTCAAATTTCACATATTGCAATATTTTATGTTTTATAAATAAGGATAATTCCAACTTCTTAGGGTTGAGAACATTTCTTGTATAAATACATATTTCAAAGAGTTAACACAGGCTACTTCTTGCCATATTGTAACTAAGAAAACTCATCGTTTTGTGAGTATTAATACAAGTATAGACGAGGATTCCAAATTTTGTGCAGTTTGAGTTATGTGATTCTTTTGTATTCCATATATCTAGTTTTATTAATGTTGCTCCTCCATAAGTGAGTGGTTACAATTTAGTATAACATCTACAATAATCACATTTTATTAGTTAATTGATAAGCAAACAAATTTTCCTCTCTATTCATTGTAAGTAAATACAAGACCTGCAAGCTACTTGGATCACTGTATATTATATCCTTTCAAGGGTGCATTCTATATTTTCTTCTACTGTAAACAAGGTAAGATTCATCTCCCATTGATGCCTCATTTTGTTTAACAATTTTGTAATTTTCTCTCACAACATTTTATTTTATTACTCAACTCAGACGACGAAACACGACCTCTATCCTGTTCAATTATTAATTTCATTTAAGGGTTAATTCTCATATAATTAACAGAAGAAAAAACACCTTTTAAAACGTTCCTTAAATTCTTGATGCCTTGACATTACTCTTTGAGCCTTAAGTGTAATATCAGGAACAACACAATCAATCACATATTTATACAAGATGTTTTCCTCAAAAGAATAACAAATTCATGAGGAAATCTCTCAACCACAAACACATAAATAAGATCTAAAAGTTGGAGAAGATGTCTCACAACTAACTAGATCTAGCAAACCCAAACCAATATCTAATAAGGTAAGCATTAACTCTAACACCCTCCCTTAATTCTTACAACACAAAGAACAATAATGAAATCAAAGACATACAATTTGTTTCTGGCATGGTCTTCATCAACACTTCTATCCACTCTGAAATCTGATAGACTACCATCTTTCTCAACTATCAACTTCGAGCTACCACTTGATCTATTTAAGATACAATTGCTTCTAACCATCAATGTCGTATTTGTAGTATTTGTAGGATCGACGATTCGTGACTACTTTGAAAAGTAGTCTCAATATTGAATCATCCTATTGACATATTTCCATATGTGAAAATACAACGAATTATATATTTCTATAGTTGTATAGGAAAGTAGTATAGATATTAAATGTATCCAGTAGTAAATCATACAACTTGACCTTCTTCACATGCACAAACACAAAAAAGATATCCTATAACGGTTGTTCCTGCAGCACCTAAGTACAAGAATAAACATCAAATTGTAACAGATTGTAGACATAATTAAATGAACAATATGTTCTTGTGACACTGAAGAACCCAAGAACTACAAGACTGAATTATGTCACTCTGTTCTATAATTGGTTCTTTATACTTAATTTTAAAAACACAAATAATGGTAATACATTTCTTAAATTAAAACTTTTTTCTACTCCAATAAAATAAAATGAACACGATTCTCCCCATAAAAAATTATTTTCCACAGGCATATAAGATTCCATGATTTCTCCATAAGGAATGAAAACCTCCTATAGACATCTATAATAGGTGGATCATGCAAGACCTCCAATGAAGAATTCAATCATCAAACCAAAGTGAACCTGGGACATATCTCCTTGATACACGCGTAGTTGACACATAACATTGATCGAATTCTCCGTCCATTGAGTGACTGAGGCAAAGAAAGACCGAATGCTACAAGGTTTTGTTTTTCATTACAATATCATTTAAAAATCCTATTCCAGATGGAGGATTCAAATAACTATAACTCCATCTAATCATTACATAACTGGATACCTCTCAAAAGTGTTGAATAGAAATCTTACCTTCACTTGCAGTTGAATAGAAATCTTCCACTAAATGGAGAACCAGATTACACACAAAACTCTATATATTTTATTATTGAATCTATTGGAACCCATATATATTTCTAAACTTTATACTTTAAGTAGATTTCATTCTCATTTAAATAAAAACAACATGCATTTGATTATCACCGTTGATGAAGTCTTCCATTCAATCAAACGATCCTAATCTCTTAAGAGTTATGGAGCCCCCTACTCTTTAAAGAGTCAATTCACTAAAAAATACTTCGGAGTTTCATACTTCAGGCATTCTAACATGCCTCACCTTTGAATTCTCGATGCGCGAAAAGCATTCGATCCTTGTCTCCATATACATGTATACCTCCCTAAGTTTTAACATGTCACTATGGGAAGCGTCCCTTCGAGAAATTGATAGAAGATCTAACTTGTAAATTCACAAAACTCGAAATCTCGATATGTCTTAAGCATTAAACAGAGTTAATTAAGGATTAAAGATGATTAACGAGTAATTAATCACTTCGTAGTTTCGAACATCAGGAATCATATATCAAGCTGTTATCAGATACCCCGAGGTCCGAAGGTCCGAAAAGAGTTAACAATAAACATGATTAATTATCAGTTTAAACATCATTTATCTCATGTTAAGTTTTCATTGAATCATCGTCAAATAAATTAAAGTTTTCATCTATGCTTTTCCTGATCATGAACCACCCACCATTAATGGCATTAATAGTCGATCTAGGGAAAATGATTTCAAACAAGATCCCGGATCATCGCCCAAATATTTTCATTAAGGGAAGTAAACAAATTGTCAATGAAGGTATACAGAACTTGATGAACTTAAGGTGAAGAAGATATTTCATTCTGAATTCCATTCACATTTTTCACAGAGCAAGATTAGCAAGATAATAAGTTTTGTGCATTTTCTGTGACAGGTAACACAATGATGAGTTTATTACTATCATGGCTCCACGAAAAATGGTTAAAGGGACGGGTGAGAGCTTGAAATAAAACACAGATGTCCTCTCGGACACATCGTCAAGAGTTGTGGAGACCATAAAAATCTAGACACAAGTATGCGATATCCTACAGTATGAACTAGAAAATTGTCCAAAAGAGTCAGATAATGAGGGGATTGAAACTCAGGCAAGGAATCTCAAATACGTAGCTCAATCAGAGATGCATAATATAGCCACGCGACCGTGGCTCATTCCATATAATGACATGATCGGTTGGGCCCTAGAGAACGTTGACATCGTGACTAGGACCATCTACAATTCACAGAAAGTTGTTGTTGGATATTTCCGCCCAGAACATATACAAGTGATGTAAAAATTATCCCCAGCATTCAAACAGAGTTATAATACCGCTTTCTTAAAGGAGTTTGATAAACAAGAATGTCGAGAAGGTGTAAAGAATTACCCTGACTTGATCAAATATTGGTGGGAACACCCTGAGAAATTCAGAGCAAACACTCATGGCATATACGACACTGCATCATTAGACTCTCATATCATGTATGTGGCCATGATTCTCTGTAGACTTTTCGGGAGGGAAAACTCTTCCCACTTCATGTTATCATGGGTACCGATCATGCATGAAGTTGCATAGGGATTTTCATTCAATTGGGCCAAGATATTATTAGACTGTTTGGCCAAGGAAATCACTGAATATCAGACGTTGAAAGCCAAAGGATGACCTGCCCCGTTTTACATGTCGGCATACCTTATGGATGTCATTTTTTTTATGACACCTTTTCCTTTGATGGGCTGGAGCTGGATTCCAACCAATGCTGAATGGATACATATTTATCATTTGAAGCTATGGGAAGATAAAGCGAAATATTTCTTCTATGACATATGNTTAGAAGAAATATTTCGCTTTATCTTCCCATAGCTTCAAATGATAAATATGTATCCAACCAATGCTGAATGGATACATATTTATCATTTGAAGCTATGGGAAGATAAAGCGAAATATTTCTTCTATGACATATGAAATTATGTGGTGGTGCCAATGCATGTTGCTATATATGGGTGCCCACCTCCCAGGATCTCTGACAAAATAGCGACCAACCTGGGGAAGATAGTGGATTGGTATATTGAAGAGCATTTTTCTTATATTAGGGTTTTTGGTTGTTTGGTTCCTCCACATGCCTTGCCAAGTTTCTACCAGAATGATTAGTGTGTCCTGAAGTAGCGCATCAGACTGTGCTTGGGGGAATCAACATGGAACTGAAGGTAGTGCAGAAAAAGGTATGGCCCACTTTTCCCTTGCAGATTAACATGTTTTCTTTTTTAGATTTCAGCCATTCAAAAGTAGAGTCCACAGCCATGGAGGAAATCAAACTTGTCAATATAGAATTCAAGAAACACGATACTCAGAAGATCGTAGGAAATCACATGGCCCTTGACAATTTGAAAATATACGAGCATGAAGATTCTCTCTAGGATGATATATTTTGAGGAGAAAGATTGATCGAGAATTTTTGAGCCGAGTCCAATCTATGGCTCCAGATAATTTGGTCAAATTCTATAATTTCCAAAGGCACCAAAGAAATGGCCTTCCTAAAGTATTGCAGGGAGAAACCCCAACATCTCCAGCTGCACAGAAAATTGAGGTCTAGATCTTAGAAACAAGTAGCTCCAGTGGACAAGATGCTCAAGAAAATTTGGAGGAGACTCAGGTTTTGAATCAGAAAGGAGACACCAAATTGAGAAATCCACCAAGTGATCAAGATAAAGCTCAAACTGAGGCCTTGATAAAACAGGGAGAAGAAAATCCATTTTCCACACAAGGCAAATTGGATACCAACATAGTCGGGAAACAACCATTCATCAAAATAGACAACTTGTCCAATATATCACACCCTTACTGTTCAATAGAGAGAACCCGAGCGCCAAAGTAGTATTCATAGAAGATCTTACAACTATTTAAGTTGAAGAGATGCCCCCTTCTAATTTCTTCTTCAGCAAGAAAAGGAGGGTTGTGGTAAAATGAGAAACACACCAAAAAGAGGGTGAAATTGTCAAGGGACACATGGTGCTATTTTATGGACATGCCTTAGAAGAGGCATACTTCACTACAGAGGTGGCGGGCTATCTAGGAGCTTTTGCAACAACAAACCAATATTCAGTTGGGAACCTAAAAGAATAATTGAAGTAGAAGGATATTCTGGTGAGCCAATTGCAAAATCAAGTCAAGACTGTGGAACAAAATGTCAGGAGTGAAATGAATAAGAGTTTTGAGCATATTAGAGCCTGTGATAGATAGGAAATTCAACAGCTCAAATTTAGTCTCAACGAAATGCATAAGAACACACAGGCAATTGGAGAATGGGCCAATTAGTAGAGAGAGTTGGTAAAATAACTACAGGACAAAATAAACCTAACTAAAAACATGGTTATAGATATGGCAGTTTTCCAAGAGAAAGCATTGGCGGTGCGCAAAAAACTAGAATCATCACAACAAATCCTTTTTAATAAGGTGGAAGTTGTCCAAAACCATTTTTGGGTGGTAGACCAATCCTTAAATAAAATTTTCTTAAAGGAGAGAGAGGTCATCGCTACTCAAGCTACTTTCCAGGAGGAAGTTGTGTCATCATCAAGAGAATAAGTAGCCATGGTCTCTATATTGTCTCTTTTGGAGCAAACTAGAAACGATATAATACTGAAGACCTAGGCGACTAACATAGCCGAAAGTAAAATATTTGATAAGGAAGTGAAGAAAGCTTGTGAAGAAGCATTTCATTCACTCGACAAAGAGTCATTAGGAAAAGAAAAATATAATATTTCTGAGGTCCTGGGGCAAGTTGACATAGCAAAAAATCAACTTAATTTTAGGACAAAAATGGAAGAGGCTCGAGCTGAAATCTTGCAGTTGAAACAAATCGATATTACCCAGTTTCATAAATGGATAGTCAGTCCTAGTCTTCAACTACAGTCTACATATTCATAAGATAGGAGAATGGAATATAGGATGCCTCGGTTAGAAAATAAGTTGTATACTTTTGAGGCAAACGACACAACTGATCCTTCTAGATTGGTGGTGCAGTTTGTAGGAAAATGTGTGAAATGTGTCGAGCAAGGAAAAGCCATCACGTCTGGGAACAAATGAGATGATGTGGGCATACCATGTACTCAGATCATGATTATAGACCAACTATTTCTGAGCTAGAGAACAAGAAGGAGAAACGTCTCTGCCAGTGTGGCGAAGAGACAGGGGAGATGTAAGTGAAGCATTTCAAATTTCACATATTGTAATATTTTATGTTTTAGAAATAAGGAGAATTCCAACCGCTTAGGGTTGAGAACATTTCTTTTATAAATACATATTTCAAATACTTAACACATGCTTATTCTTGTGGTATTGTAACTAAGAAAACTCATTCTTTTGTGAGTATTAATACACGTGCAGACAAGGATTCCAAATTTTGTGCAGTTTGAGTTATGTGCTTCTTTTTTATTCCATATCTCTAGTTTTATTTATGTTACTCCTTGATAAGTGAGTGGTTACAATTTAGTATAACATCTACTGTAATCACATTTTATCAGTTATTTGATAAGCAAGTATTTTTTCCTTTGTATTAACTGTAAGTAAATACAAGACTTGCAAGCTACTTGGATCAATGTATATTATATCCTTGCAAGGGTGAATTATATATTTTCTTCTACTGTAAGCAAGGTAAGATTCGTCTTCCATTGATGCCGCATTTTGTTTAACAGTTTTGTAATTTTCTCTCGCATCACTTGATTTTATTACTCGACTCAGACAACGAAACACGACCTCTATCTTGTTCAATTATTAATTTCATTTAAGGGTTAATTCTCATATAATTAATAGAAGATAAAGAACCTTTGAAAACATTTCTTAAATTCTTGATACCTTGACATTACTCTTTGAGCCTTAAGTGTAATCTCAGGAACACATCTTTTTGGCGTCATTGCCAGGGGTGGAGAAACAAAGCTATTTTTCCCTGGGAGAATGACATGGTAAGTTTCTCTCTTTGATAGTGAACAAAGATTGAATACATTTATAAGGATAACATTTATCTTTCACTTAGCAACTCCACTATAGATAAACTGGTATTCTATAGAAAGAATGTCAGGAAGAACCCAGACGATCAACAGACTACGTCTGTATCCGATCTTGAAAAGATATTAAAACCAAGGGGATACCTCAAGAAAACTGTTGCATCCACAAGTAAGGTCTACCGGCCCAAAATTGTCCAAACTAATGCTAAGGTTCCACTTGAACAGACAACCTTGCACGAAGGTTACACGCAAAGCCACTTCAGAGATACATCAACTGAGAAGCTTGCAGCTAAAACCTTAAACCCCGACCTGGTTCTACCCGAGCTTAAATCCGAGATCGATTTGACTTCCCCCTTGACTAGTAAAGGTAAAAGATCCATTTCGATACCCACTTTTATTGATATTCCATTGGTCCCCGAAGTAACGTTTTTATCTCCTGAAAACTCTAAGGACTATATCCCTTACCTTGATTCAACTCTTGTTGGTTCTCCTATTTATATATCCTATAAATCCGAAGAACCCAGTCCTCATTTCCCTTTTACCCCCTTTTCAAATTTTATGTCTCCTAATGGTCAATTTCCAGAACCTCCTTCACTTCATCCTGAGGAAGTAGAAATTTCCCTAGAAGTTTATGAAAACCCTCTCTTTAACTCCCAAAGTTCATCCTCTTGACATCAAATGGATTCTATGGGAGGAGGTGGCACCGGAGGTGGTGTTGGAGAAGGAGGTGGCGTCAGAGGTAGTGTTGGAGGAGGAGGCGGTCAAGGACCACCACCTCCGCCCCCTAGGATTTTTTCCAAAGTGGAGGCCAAATACACTCCTTTATTCCTTCCCCCTACCCTTCATGATTTACCAAAAAATTATATGAAGAACTTACTGAAATTCATGGGAGAAGGAGATGTAACTTCCACAGAGCACATCAACGTTTTTTACCATTTTTTTGATATCCTTGGCATTGAGTTATTCAAGACTTCTGGTACAAAATTTTGAAGGTCAGGTAAGACTTTGGTTTTGAGGGCTTTAGGTAGGTTCTATAGCATCTTATGACGTGCTAGAAAATGCCTTTTTAAGGCAGTGGGGAGAGAAGAAAGATCACTTGTATTATCTGGCGGAGTTTGGAGCTCTGAGGAAAAAGACTTCTGAGTCAGTCCTAGAATTCAACCAGAGGTTTAATAAACTCTATCATAAAATCACAGCAGAGGTCAAACCCTCTCAGCCTATAGCTACGTTGACTTTCGCAGGGGCTTTCGAGCCCGAATTTTCCTTACTTTTGAGGGAGAGGAGATCGGATGACCTCACCAGAATGCAAGACAACACCATCAAAATTGAATCGAACATGATGGCATCAGGTAAACTAAAGGCGAAGTTAGAAATGGGAACCAAAGAAACCAAACACTTTAGGGAACAATATGGAACTTCCGGATTTGGGAAGTCCACGGAGGACAAAATGGATGACATGTCTAAAATAATTAAAGAATTATCAAACAAGATCTCTAGAATGGAATTAGACTAGACTAAACCTGATCCTTTTGCTAGGATATATTTCAAGAGGAATCCCAATCCCCTAGTCCAGCAGAGACTAGTAAAAAACGACGATAAGAAAATCAAAGCTCCTTTCAAAACATAAAACTTAATGCAAAGCGACGATGTACAAGATATTGAGGGGTTAGATGAAAATATTGACAACCTCAGTGATAACGATCAAGAACCTCACCTAACCAGACAAGATTACGAAAGGTATTTAGATCAAGAAACATTGTTTGGAAAAAAGATAAGTATAAATAATATGGGAGAATCTGATTATCAAGGAATCGATGACTCTATAATGGCCTAGCTTCAAAAAATATATAATTTAAGGCCTAGATATAGAAATTCTGCAACTGCTCCACCAAGGAAGATCTTGTCGAGAAATAAAACTAATGAGGAAGCTCAAACATCCACTGAAACACAAGCTTCCAAGACAAAAACAACTGAAACACAAGCTGCCAAGACAAAAATAGTTGAAACACAAGCTGCCAAGACAAAATCAGCTGAAACACAAGATGCCAAAACAAAGACATTCGAAACCAAAGAAACACAAACCAATAGACAAGAAAAAAGAGAAACAAATATGCCCACCAGAGAGGCCAAAAAGAGAATTGG
>JASDQU011101501.1:17709-31644 GCA_032191745.1 Picea mariana
TATTTTTTCCTTGTAATAGAAATGGCTGCGACTTCGCTGGGGATGGTCTCCCTTTTGGGGTATTCAATGATTTTTTTCTTTCATTGTTCTCTTTTTTCCTAAGCTTATGTGTCACCTATTGCTTGACATCCTTTATTTTTCTTTGTATCTGAGTTTCTTGGCCTAAACATTTCCCAGGAAGTGTCTTCTTTGGCATATATGGGTTTTCCCTTGACAATCACGTACATATGAATGTTGTCTATCTTTAGGGTGTGTGCATACACCTATGTTCCCTCAACAATTGCATACATTATCTTCTGATCCTTTTTTGGCTAAGTATAGTGTTTGTTTGGTGAGTTTTTTCGGTTGCTGAGATTTCTTGGGTCCCTATCTTAATGGTTGAGTGGCTACAAAGTGATAAGAAAATGCTTCTTTGTTGAATTTTTTGGGTGAACTCATTTGTTTCCATTTTTCTCAATTGGTTTCCTTACATTCTGGTATGGGTAGTCGCTTATGGATGTTATTCTTGGCTTGTTTTCCTGTGCTTGTAGTAGGGTCTACCTAAGAGGTTTTTTATTCAGTCCTTGCATTTTCATTTCATTATATTGAAAATACATTTTTTTTTTGCTTTGTTAAATTTTATCTAGAGAATTTGCACTCTTTTCTACATTGCATAAATTTTGGCATGTTAGGAAAGATTGCACTTCATTTAAATTTAAGATATTTCATCCTACACACAACATATAGAAACATACCATCTCTTTGAAAATCAAGACTAGTACTTAGCAATGTTTTTATATTTACTTCTTTTTTATATATGCTCAGTCACAATACCATCAGTTTCATGATCACACCTCTTGAGTAAGAAGAAGCCACTAAAATTAACACTGAATAATTAAAATTTATTAGGAACAATTTTTTTTTTCAGGCTACACAAAAAAGTGTAGGACCTAGGGCCTTTGAATAGGATTTGTGAGTAAAATTCTCCAAGGCTATAAAACTCAACATATGTGTTTGGCTATAAATCTCAACGTATGTGTTTGACTAGGGTGTGGTGAAACCCATTGTATAATTGGTGTCCTCAGGAGGATCTGCTCACATTGGAGTTAAGCATGAGATCGTGCAAAGTTGGTTTAAGAGATAACCCTCTAATACCTTCCCAATGTCAAAGATATTTTTGTGGTTCTATTCATATATGGGGGTTTCTATAGTTCCTTTACCTTCACGAGAGGAGGCTCTTTCGATACTTTGAGATTTGATACCTTTCCCATATAGTGGAATAGACCTACAACTGCTCGCCCGAGCATTGGTTATACCATGGTTACTTTAGTTGCTTGACCTAGGTATCCACATAGGTTTCTTGCAGGGGTTATTCTGTAGGTACCCTGAGTAAAATATGGATCAGACAACACACATAATTTATGGAGGATTTTATCTTTGGAGGAATCTATTTGACTGGATTGTGAGGTCCACGAGGTTCCTTATAACTGATTCTATTACCTCAACTCTATTGTTCGGGAGTCTCATCCCCTCCCGGGAGAGGAATATCTTCTTTAGCTTGGGAGGTCCCTTCATCCCTCATATCATTTTTTTTATGCATTKCCCTTTAGTTTTATTTAGGAGTGTTCACTTTGATTATTAGTTGGACTTAGGGTTTTTATTTACATCATGATTTTTTAGCCATCATGGAGTGAGACTACCCCCCTCGTTGGTCTCGTCATCTGTTGAATCAATTACCACAATTTGGTTTGATATCAATCCACCTCCTAAAATGCATAGAATTAATAAACATGGTACATACATATCTTCCTCTCAAGCTCACAATCATCCCATTCTAAGTACTGTTTCAACTCCCATATCCGCTATGGTTGGTGGGACCCTCGTGAAACTATCAGTTAGTGATACCCAATTCATGAAATTAGCTCAGTCCATGGGGATGTATCCTTTTATATTTTTGAATTATGTGACTTCGTCACCATTGATATCTATTCCCCATGGAACCTTTTTCACAAGGATTCCTTATTATAGTACTCAGTCGATGCCTCTGGCCTCTAATAATTGTCCTTTTGGTATGTCGAATATGACTTCACACATGTCATCCTCCTTTATGACACCCAAATTCGATGCTAGTTTTGGTTCCGGAGGAATGTTTCCTCCTTATAATACTTTCTTGTTTGATGGGGGGCTTATCCCTCAATCATTTTCTATAATGGTGGGTTGGAATCCTCCTCTCTCTAGACCCAATCCTATCTCTAATTTTTAAGGATGGAATGGACATATGGGTAGTGTTTACTTCATATATCATGTTTGTATATCCAACGTCTGCAATTCCTTTTCTCGTGATTTCTTACTTTATGGAAAATAATCCTCCAACCTTTGATATTACATCACGATGGGCTCAATTTTATAACAAGATAAAATACCTGCATGGAATTCCTTCATCAGGGGGAAATAGATATCCTCATAGGGATAATATATATCCTATCGCTTTCTCCTCACAAGCGTTCCCATCTGGGATGATACTTTCAAAACCTTTCATATCACCAAACTCTTCTAGTCATGTTGGAGATAGGTCAATGTTGACGAGTATATGTGAACACTCATCAACTAGAAGGGAGAGTCTGGTCTGAGATTTTCAAGATAACCTAAGTCATTTGTAGTGAATCACCCTGGCGGGTATAATGGATCCATTGGTCGATAAAGGGATCTAATATAAACTACAAAGATAAAATAACTAACTATCTATTAACGAAAGTCTACTATATACATTCACTACTCACATTCTTTATATACAAAGTATACAAATAAACAAGTGAAATATTTACAAGAAACCTTGGAAACTAAAGTTGTACAAGAGAACCAAATCTCACACAAAATATAAGTAGATCTAGAACATACTAAAAATGAAATTTCATCCTTAAAACTAAAAGAGAAAAATAATGAATGTAAATGATAATGTTTTAGCTTAAATAAACAAATTATTTGAGCTTAATGTTAATCTACATTCACAAAGAAAAATATAAATCAAAACAAAAGAAATAAAAATCACTAACCTAATAGCCAACCAATATTTAAGGAAAAAATTGGGTTGTGCCTTTCTGTATAAAGATGCTCCAACAATCTGTCTATTAAGAGAAATCTATGACAGAAGATTGTGGAATTCTAAGATCATGAAATCGCCTGAAGAAAGTCACTTCAACTGACAATCTAAATCTCATTTGAGATGCAGAAAGAACAATTTTAAAATCTATTCCTTTGTGAAGATAAGATAGATCAATTGACAATAAGAAAATAATTTCAATTATACAATTAAGACTTCACAAATTCAAAGTATATGAATAAAATCAATATAATTCGAAATTTGCATCGAAATGATACAATCACAAGGACCTAAATGATTTGGGCCAAATGAACTATTAAAGGTTGACACAATTAATATATAGATGATAACAATTAACCATGTATTGACAAAACAAACTAAAGCTAATTTTTAATCAATCTATGATCAATTACTCAAAGAATATGAACCATAATTAAAGATATTATAATGAAAACAAAACCATTATACTTACAAGGAAAAAGCCTTAAGTAAGGTATAATTACATATTGTTCAAAAAATAATTAGTGGTCGATTTCCCATCATTTTCACCATGTCTGGTTTCAAAACAACATAACTATTTAAACGCAACAATGATAAACTCTCATATACATAGGATAGAGGTAAATCTTTTTAAAAATAGATAAGTTGGAAAATCAAATCCTAATCTAAGTTTATAATAACAACATTTATAACTTATACAAAGTTTGTTATAATAATAAAAAATAAATCAGAAACTGTTTGGAGATAGATTGTATTGCTAATAAAAAATAAAACAAGAAATTCCATCATCTTCACTGGCCACTGCAACTTATATGACATCCTTCAGTCTATTTTGAGACCTGAAATAAAAATTAAATTAAATTAGAAACCATATCAACTAAATTAATATTGGCTACAAAATCTTTGATTTTGTAGTTAGTCTAAAAACAATAAAAACAACTAATGCTAAATAAAACAAACTCAATAGAAATAAAACAAACTCAACAGAAATAAAACCAAAAATTTTGTTACCCAAATTAAGCATTCGATAATGAAGAAGCGTGCATTTCTGACCCAATAGTAAGATTGACATTTATTTATTTTTTAATGATAATATCTATAGAATATTTTGGCTTTTTATTTCCCCGAGATATGCATTGTTGTGCTTCAATATTTAATTTCCTGTTATCCTTTTCCAGTTCTCTATTTTTCCTCATTACCTGATTGAGGCACATTTGCAAATACAGGACATCTGCATAATACCTTTGATCCCATGATAAGCATTCAAGACAACACTTAGGTTCCAAATCCAAGATTGATTGTTGTTGGTTTGTCTCTAAGAGTCTTTCTTGCACAAGTTTGGATTTCAGAACAACTTGAATGCTTGGAAACCGTTCACAATTTTGAACGAAAGGTGGTAGATTTGAGACAAAATCATATTGGGTATGACTGTCCTCTTCACATTATTGAATTGTGTCTTTTGAGGAGTCTCTATCCATTATGGTTATTGTTAGAATCGGGCTATCCTTTTTCCTATTCCTATTTCGATTCATCCTAGAGAGAATATGACCAATCCTTTTATTTCAAAAATCAATTTTGCAGGTCTGATGTAACTATCTAATTATTTTTCTCTGTTCCTTAGGTTTCTCTTCAATCATCGAGTACATAGGTTGTGACTGGTAATCAACATAGTATGATAGTCGATCCTTCAAATGAGTTAAGAAATTTTCTAAAGACCTCTTAGGAACAAATTCCTTCCTCATTAGTGTTGTTCATGCTATAGGTAAAGAATTGTTTTGATGATCGAGTGACATAATAGGATCATCATGGAGTTGAATTTCAATCTGAACTTCATGTGGTAGAGTTTGAGGAGGTAAAATATCTTCAGCAACCTAAGTAGGATCAACAATAGGGTTGTTCTGCTGGGATAAGAATCAATTTCTTACCAAAATTTTTTCCCAATTGTCCCTTGCACTAGAAAGATGAAATTCGACTAGGGTACAAATAAAACCATGATGAAATAGACTGGTTTCAATGTTTTGGCTTTGGTGTTGATAGAAATTAGACATCTTTTGCAATCTCTTGTGTAAATAAAAGGGAAAGTCTAAAGGAAACCCTATGAAAACCATAAGTAATCATATATGAAAATATAATATAATTCCATAGCATCCCTCGCAGGTGTGAAAGAATTATCAATGGCATACCCTTTATGTGGTACTATGATTTCTTAGATGACAACAAAGACCGCCACATGATGTTCTTTACTTTAATGTTTTTAAACCATTTATCCCCTAACTAAGGAAGACCAGTAGCTTGAGAAATAAACTTTTGATTAACCTGGAACTGGAAATCCCCAACCTTAACCCTAGAGCCTTTGAAGGTTTTGGAAAATTCTCTGGCCACTTACATATTAAACCCTTTAAATGACTTGAAAAAAACTAGCCAACCAACCTGGGAGAGCCTATTGGTTACATCGTCATGGATTAACAGAGTTTGTGGGACGTTTCGATCTATTCAGACTAAAGGATCCATAAGATATTTGAAAGGATTAACAATGAGGGAAAGCAACGTCAATGGTGGTTGTGGAGGCTCCGTGATTTTTGGTTTTGAAAGGAAAAACACAGTCCAAATATTCCCTAGAAGCCATTTTTCCAGGTATGGCTCCTTTACTTTCCATCCATGATGGTCCCTTTGTATTATGAATCAATTTTTTGGCTCAGGATTACATGAGGTCTATGTTTTTCTTGAGTTTTGACTGTGTATCAATGTTGTGCTTATGGTTTTTTTTGTGAATACTCTGGAATGTTGGTGTTTTAAAAGAAAGGAATGGATTTTATTACTTTATAAATCTTGTGCATTGGTTATTGGTTTAGAACATGTCGGTCAACTTGGGGTTTTATTCTGGTTCTCTATGGAAAATGACGACAATGGTGTAACAAGCTCTGAATTTTTATTGTGCAGGTTTTTACCACCAGTCTGGGTATTAGTTATTGTCACCCCTTTTCATCTTGGTCATTGTTATGATTCATTCCTCCAGGTTGCAATGAAAAGGTTGAAAGATGAATTGTTCTTGATTTGTTGGGTTGATCCCCAAGCTATCGTTTGTTATGGCATTTACTTCATTATCACTGTTGTTGAACAAATGGCACAATTGGGTCTTGGGCATCACCCATTTCTTTAAATGAAAGTTCATATCTGTGTTGGCTAGCCCCGAGTTGCTTTCGAGCACGTCATGGTTCTGTGCTCAGGGATTCTTTCACAATGCTTTTCTTTAAGCGATTCACCCCTCTCATTATCTATTGGAGGTGGCTAACTGTTATATTTGATTTCCCTCACTGTCATCTTTTTGGGTTATACGTTAAATGAATGCGGTGATTTTAAAAGAGCTCAAGATCTCTATTATTCCAAGAATATTCTTGATTACATGTGGTTTCTTCTCTGTGGTAACTTATTTTAAGAGATAAATAAAGGGCACATGCTCTATGTTCTACAAAAGACTACTCCTTGATTAATTCTTTATGACAAATTGTTTTAAAAAAAAAATAACACAACCCCTCTTTGTTTTCAAAGACTCTCCCTTGAATGGGTCAACTTTCATTACCTCTCTACATAAGTTTTAAAAGAAGCACGGGATATCTATGGCTTCGAAGATCATCTATTGATCGAGCCTTTGGTATTAACTCTCTGTGATAAATTTGTTTAAAAACAGAAAGGGCCATTGGTTATCTGCATCCCTGGGGATTTTCCATTTGGTTGATTTATTGTGACTCCCTCCAATAATGTGTTAAACCCTAGCATGATCAAGGTCCTATTAAAGTTTAAAAATCACATGTGTGTGCCTGTTTATAGAGCACAAATTGGTTCTAGTTTGTTGAGAACATCTTAGTTCTGCTAAGTTCGACACATTTCTGTTTCTCCTTGGGTACTTTTGGGATCTACCAATTGTTAGGTAATTATTCTAAAGGAAGTTTATACATGTTCGATTTTCAAAACACTCAGGTTCAAATTTGCATTTTATGGGTGAAATACTATTGTCGAATCAGGAATTCTATTGATATTGATGAACGTCTGTGTGATTAAATCAGGTCCCAATTATGAGTTTTGATGACAGTAGATTATGTCAACATTGATGGAAATTTGAAATTTGGAAGTTAATATTGGGTTGAATGAATATTTGATAAGGATGTTTGGAATCACTACGCATATTATATTTTCTTTTTCAAAGAAAAGGGTTTCACATTGGAATATAAAGGATTGTGGCTCAAATGGTTATGATGTTATTGAAAAATTAGCAGTGATGTTAATATGATGTTGCATAGTTATAGTATAAGATGCAAACATTGATATAATTGAAGAATTATGGGTAATTGAATTGTATTTTTATTGAAGTCAACAAGCATTATGTTTGTAAACAATGGATAATTAAATAATTTTGGTTTTAGAGTGGATGCTTAATGGATTGTGGTCTCGACAGAGTTATGTTTGTTGTTTGAGTTAATTTATTTTCTATGAACATTATCCATAATATTCCCTCTCATACTCTCACTTTTTCTCTCATTATACCCCCCTCACGATCCCAATTTCATTTTTACATGCCTTGTTCTATAAAATAAATTAAACACTCTGTATGGCAGTGGTAAAGATATGACACAAAAATAGGTTGCAACTAATATATTTTGGTATTTATTGCACAGTTAGTTATTTAATGAATTCTTGAGAAATACTCATGTTCTTAATCCCTATCATGCTACCACTTTTTTGCTCATTACAATCCCTCCATATATCCCATGAACCCTATTTCACCCTCTGCTCATTTGGAAATTATTAAATAATTATTATGGATTGAATTGAGTGGGTCTTATGTCAATTTATGAGCCAAAATTTGTTTCATATAAAGAGAATGTCACATATGGTTTGTTAAGGGATAGTTGCTAATGAATTGTTGCATACAGGATGAGTTTCTTTAATAGAGGTAGTCATGGCAGAAACAATAGGGGAAGAAGTAACTAGGACAGAGGGCCTAGAAAGCCTAGATTCTCAATTCATTTTGATGCCGATCCTAAGGAGTTGAACCAACATTTTCAAGCTGGGTTGTTCAATCGGATTGGGCAAGGGATAATTCATCCTAGAATAGATAGGCCCCCCTTCTAGCCCCAAAATATCCCTGGTATCCCTGTGCCTCATGATGTATCGATGCAACCAGAAGTTCCCAAAAATGATGGATGGTAGGAGATTGTTCATCCAGAAGTATCCCATAATCGTGGCTGGACCAACTTGTCATTGCCTCCTCCTCCTCCACCTGTAAACCCAAATGCTCAAATTTTCCCTACATACTCACCTATTTAGTCCTCTCATGCTAGAAAATGACTTAAAACTGAGGCTCCCAATGTGAAAGACAATGTTAAAGTTGTTTCTTCCCCCTCATCTCCTTCAAATGACTCAGCAAAATCAATGTCCTCTCATATGCACCTGAGGGACGCTTGTTCCCATGTTCTTAGTGAGATTAAGCCTCAAGGTTCAAATCAACCTAAGGCTAATTCTGAGAAGTTCAAAGGGGACAACAATAAGAGAAGAAGGATTGACTCTCAAAGTGGAAAATATGGATTTTTGTTTATGTATTTATGGTTGATTTATTGAAGACAATGGACTACAGAAAGTTTTGGACAACAAACTATTTTTTGGATAATGTGGTTATTTACATATTTTGGATATAATTTGAATTAATTCTGATATTTAATATTCAAATTTTGGAAATATTTATGGAAGTTACAAGGAGGAATGTGTTTAATTGGTTGTCTAATTGTGTTTATTTTTGTAAATAAATAAAAGGGAGTCACAAGGGGTCCCACTTACTGAGTTATTATTTAATAAAGACCCTTAATTATTATTATTATTATTATTACTTCCCCTCAACTAAAATTAGTTAAGTTTAATTGACTTAACTAAAGGAGGTAGTTGAACTACTTCAACTAATTTGGAATTCATAAAATCCAAATGAGAAGGAAGAACAAGGGGAGAATAGAAGGAGAAAGAAATACTAAGGTTTGCTCATTTGTTTTCATTATTTCTTCAATTCATTAAAGGCTTAATTGTCTTTTTGACAATAGGGTCCTATTGTAGACAACAACGTTCAAAGATGAATCATATCATTTAGATGTGTGTTTCAAAGGTGTTGATCTATCTTTGATAGTCTGTGCATACTTTTATGTTTATGGATTAAATTTCATAACTGATAAAGGATATTGTGTAGAGTCAAGTTGACAATAGTCTATGGCAAGTTGATCCAGATTTTAAATTTCAGTTTTTAATTCTTGTCAGAGTCCTTTTGTACGATTTTCATTGAGGATATCTAAGTTTTACTTTGGTCCATGCCCTCACAGGGATTTTGTAAAGAGAAAGAAACTTTGATTTCTTGGAATGAAATAAAGTGATTGCTATTATGTCTCATTTGTGTGAATCTGTGATTTGGTTACTTTTTCTTTTGATCTCCACATTTATTTTCTACAATTTGTATATTTTCAGAAAACTATATAAAAAATTCATATTGTGCAACGATATTTTTATTTAAAAAATCAGACTAAGCCCTGGTAATTAATACTTGTGGATTGGAAAATATTTTTTGAGGCTATAAAACATAGGGTGATATTCCCGACTATATTTTCCTTAGCCAGGAGGGATTCAAAAATGCTTGAGTAAGATAATTCATATATTTTGCTCAACATTTATTTGGTGACCATATTGGGGAGATCCTCCATATCGCTCTGGTTGATTGTATGCTTGATTATCATTGAA
This sequence comes from Picea mariana, assembly GCA_032191745.1. Taxonomy (NCBI): domain Eukaryota; kingdom Viridiplantae; phylum Streptophyta; class Pinopsida; order Pinales; family Pinaceae; genus Picea; species Picea mariana. The sequence continues at coordinate 27,560 of JASDQU011101501.1, forward strand.
CATATTTATATTTCTACTTTTGATTATTTGATTGTTTCTTTTCTTCATGACTGTACCTATTACAAGGAAACCCAATCTTGAGGTCAATCTTAAATATCAGACCAACATTTCTTTAACCTTATTCAATACCATTTTAGAAACTGCTAATACCTAGGTTGAGCTTGAATGCTCATGGGTAGTAATTTAGCAACACATAAGTGTTTGAGAATGTTGGGAAGCTAGTAAAAGACAACCTAGGAATCAACCATAGATTTCTTTTTCCTAAAGTTTTGATCTTCTTTTCATGTCCTTAAACCCTCTCATCTCTAGGAGAAGAAGAGGTTTATCACTTGAGATCAACCCTATTGTTGAAATAAGTAGAAGAAACATTTTTTTGTCAACCCAACAAAGTACTTTAAGGAGAATTTTTTCTGATTCAACCAGTTCGTCTATCTCTCCCTTACTTATCGTTCACAAGATGACATCTAGTGGTGGCTCTGGTGGAACTGGAGGTGCTTCTTCATCTCAACCTTCAGCCTCTTTAGTGATTGGTAGCTTGTATAGTCATCAAGTCCCTATCCAATCTACCACCAATCCCACTAAGGTCATAAAGAAGTATGGTCTCTTTCAATTTGAAGAAGATGCTACTACTACTTCATGGCATGTTTCCTCTCCTCTGAACCTAGCACTTACTACTTGTCCAATTCCAAAATTCAAAGAGAATCTTCCTAGGTTTTCAAGAAATAACATGGTCACTATGAATGAACACTTGGCGGCATTTTCTAATGATTTTCACAACATAGGAGCCAATCACAATGACACTTGGATGTGCTTATTTGTTAATTCCCTTGAAGGGAAAGCAACGTCAAAATTCTTTGATCTTCCTCCCAAGATTCCTTCCACTTGGGAGGAGTTATTTTATTGGTTCAAATCTACTTATGGGCAGTATAATATCCCAACCGAACAATTACGAGAGTATAATAACATCACTTATAAAGACGGTGAGACTATCAAGTCTTTCAACTTACATTTCACCAAGTTATATAACCAAATTACCGAAATTATTCTCCCTCAGAACCAAGTTGCTTTTATGCATTACTATAATTCTTTATCTTCCCCCTACCATCGTAGACTTGAAGAAAAAGCTATCGACAATCTCAGTTTCACTCTGCATACTTGTCTAGAGTATGAAGAACTGCTGAAAAGAACAGGTCAACAAACATACATGTTCACCCTCTTACATCTTGTAAAAGACATGAAAAATTGAATGATACCATATGAGTGGAAAGGAAATGTCACTTCACTTACCCTTGGGGCCTCATCTTCTTCTTCACCCCCCTTTAGGAATCCTAATGAAAACAATTTTCAGTCTAAAGCTGTCATGCCTCTAAGTTGGTGTAAATTTTGCGAGGAACATCATGAGGAAAGTACTTGTGAGGTAAAGAAGAGTGCCAAAGATAAAATATTTGGTAAAAGGCCTGGAAATACTATTGTTGTCATAGATTTTGTAGAGCCAAAGGATGTCATGATCATAAACACTAGGAATAAATCCTATGCTTCGAAAGGTAAATACAATCCTCCTCACACATCTTCTATCCCAATCTCACATTCACCAGTTTCCACTGTATAGGTTTCTAAAACTCCCGATAGTCAAGGAACTCCCTCCTCTCTTCCCTCTTTCAAATACAACATTTTCAATAAATTGGCTAATATTAAAGATGATGCTACCCTCCTAGACATGGTTTTCGTCCCTAAGAAACAAAAGCATATGAAGAATTTCATGGAAGGAAAAGATTCCATTGTAGCCAACCTCTCTGAAGAGGTAGATGAAGAGGATTCAACTATAAATAAAGTAGGTGTACATAATTTTAGACACTCTGTAAAAAACCCCCCATTTTTCATTTATGTAAATATTATGGACAAAATAGCCCATTGTTGTCTGATTGACGGTGGTTCAAGCCCAAGTGTAATGTCAAAGATTATTATAGAATATCTAGGCTTGTCTTGTATAAATGAAAATTCCAGAAGCATGCTTCAGTATAATAGTTTACAACAATCGACCATAGGTGAAATCAAGGGCGTGACCTTGGTTTTTTGCGTGCATCCTGAAATAAGGACAACCCTTAATATTCAAGTAATCGACATGCCAATGAGTAATTATTCAATCATCTTAGGAAGAGACTGGTAAGCCTTGACATGTGGATACCTCTCACTCAATGAAACACACTTATCCATTCCTCGGAATGGAAAAAACATCATAGTTCTAAGGGAGGGAAGAATTTCACCTTATATAGAAAGCATCCTGCAACCTAATGTAAATTATATCGAGGAAGACCTAGGAGTGTATTCCATATTTGCAGATGAGGGCAACACTACCTTGGAACAAATCGACCTAGAGGATGGGATGTGGCATATGCAATTTGATGGTTCATGCTCCAATGAAGGAAATGAAGCTATAATTATCTTATACTCTCATGTGGGTAAAATTCATAACTTTTCCTATAGGTTAGATTTTGCTTCCAAAAACAAAATCACTGAATTTGAAGCATTACTGCTAGGCATTGAAAATGCCTATAATTTAGGTTGTGGTCACCTTACAGTTTTTGGGGAATCCGAACTTGTTGTAAACCTTGTGCGTAAGATATATTCTCCTGGAAACAAGTTAATGAAACGCTACACCCAAAATGTTTGGGTACTTATATCGAACTTGCTATCTTTCAACATGTTGGGCCCCAACAACCCCCTTCTTTTTTTTTAATCAAAATCTTGGGTCCCTTGAAATTTTACTTGGATACTTCATTTTTTTTCCTTTGACTTGATTGGATTGGTATTGGTTTGGTTTGTTTTGAGGTTGGTTTGAATTTATATTCTTTTCTTTTCTTTGGTTTGAATTTCATGAAATTCAAATGCCATGTCATTTTTCTTTCAACAGAGTTTTGTTGTTGATAGATGAGCTTCATAATTTGGGAATTTGTTATTACCTCTTCCTTATTGAATTTATATGCTATGAGAATGGATTGGTTGAAGACATGGATTAATAACAATGATTTTACAGGAAGAAATTTTATTGTGACACATATTTTCTATGACATTTGTTCACATTTGATCAAATTTGAATGAGGGAGAGACGAACATAGAAATCTTAATTTAAACGAAAACATTATTTTTTATCAATTGTTTACTTTCATTTAAATTATGATTATGTTTTTCGTCTTTTGCTCATTAGCAATCATTTTCATAAAATCATTTGGTAGGTTTAATTAATTAAATTCTTTTGTCATTTTGCATCTCATTTCAAAATAAAAATTAAAAATTAAAAAAAGAATTATCTATCATTTGTTTGACTTTGTGAAAACCAAAAATTAATATTTTCCTCTCCATCAACTTGAAGATTATAGAATTTTAAGATCATATTTGAAAGGAAAATATAAACAATATTTGTTTAGAACTTTTAGTTAGTTTAAATTCATTTTAATTTTGTTGTTCTAGATTTTGTTTTATTCACAATTTTTAGGTTATTAATTTGGTTTCTTTTTGTTTCACAGGTTTCTATTATCAGTTATTTGGTACATATCTAATCATGGCTTGATTTTATTATCTAAATACGTTCAATATAATTGATCCAAAAATAATATTGGATTGCTGCAAATAATTTATGAAAAACAATAGATAAGATTTGGAAATGCGTTCAAGAATAGACAAATGATTTTGCGGGATTGATTGCAGCCAAACCGTAAGGAATCTGAAGAAACGGTTGAAAAACCATTTGCAAAATGGACCCATTTAGCTTACTTATTAGATGTTTCCCAAAAAAATGCACAATTGGAGAGATATTTGTGTCTCTTTACGAGGAAAATTTCAGGTGGCAGAGATTATTAGTGATGCCCATACTATTCATTCATTGCATAAATATATGAGAAAGTTCAGAGGCCAGGCAAGGGAGCAAATTAAGAGGAGGATTTTTATCCTTTCTTTTTGTATATTATTTCTTTTGTAAACTTTTTTTCCTTTCAAATGGAGTAATGAATGGTTGGAATTTTGGGAGAATGGATGAGTACTTCCAAAGAAGAATATGAAATTCCAGATTGCTTAATGGCTTTTGTCCT
>JASDQU011101501.1:60791-77680 GCA_032191745.1 Picea mariana
TCCTAAAGGTTTTGAAATTTTGTTAAGGGAGATGAGATTGTTTTCGCAATCCTTTTCTGGTTCTCAAGATTGCTTGATGGCGCAAGAGAAGAGCATACTCAAGATTGTTACTTTCAACTTCGAGTCCCAAAATGTGATTTTAGATGTGATTAAAATTGATGTTCTCCTTAGATTTAGAAATCAAAGCAAGCCATCCACATGGCAAAAAGCAAGTAAGGGAAATTGATTTTTATCCACATAAGTGCCTATGTTTGTTTGACTATCCCCTTTATAAGTTGAGGGGTCTAAGTGGTGCAGTATTTAGAGCATGCATAACATCATTCTTAAGAAGGAAAATGACTTTCCCCACATCCAAAGACCTTACAATGTGAAATTTAGTTCAGATGCGCGGCCTCTAGTGTAGACAGAGGCGCATGAAGCGCTTGCGCGCTGGAAGAATTGAGACTGAAAGCGCATGCGCGCAGAGAGAAACTGTTGAACAGGCGCATGCACGCAGGATGCACGTCTGTGGGGTGGAATACCCGCGCACCTGTGACAAATGGCCGAGAAGAAAAATCTGGATGGATTTCTCTCAATTCTCTTGTGAATTGACTGGTTAGCAGGTCGGTAGAGGCCGGTTTGTGAACCTGCAAGTTAATGAAATCAAAAGGAAAGAAAAATGAACCCAAATGAGGGAGGAATTGATACCTTGTCCCCAGTACGGTCGCCAATCTGTTTACACCCAATTCGTCACTTGGTGAGCAAATAAAGAGTGCTTACATGCCTAGTTGGGTCTTGCTGAGCATGACAGTTGTAGAGGAAAGAGTTAGAAAAAGAACAACAAAACTATAAGCAAGAATTAAATTAAAAAAAACTAAAACTATGAGCATATGGATAAAGAAATAACAAACACAAAAAGACCAATATCACCAATGTTTTTAGGTTGATCAATTGATGAAATCCAAAGCACAATGAAGAAAGGGGACTTGGGTCCCTTCTTTCTCCAATGGAAGGCTCTTGAGGCCCTTACAAACTTGCTCTCCTTACAATAAGAAAATGAGAATGATGGTGAAAGAACTCCTAGCACATCCACTCAAGAGAGAGGTGGATAGCTCAATGAAATGGTGCTAATGTGTTATTGTCAAGGAGTGAGTCCTTAAAACAATCTAAGCAGCATAACATTACATGAAATTCCTTGAGAAAATGATGTTTCTTCATGGCTTTTTATAGCATGGCATTGGGTGATTATGTAACTCCTTTGAGGTGTGAAAAGGGGCTCTTTAGGGCTCAATTAGGTCTTTGACCAACCTACCATGCAAATTCAGCTCAGATTTGGGGTCAAATCGGCTTGGGAGCTGATCCATAAGTGGTTGGGAGGCCGACCAATTTCAATAAATGCGTCGTTTAGCAGGTGTGCGGGTTTTTGCGCCAACATCCATGCATCGTGCGCGTATGTGCGCATGGTACATTCCTATTCCACGCATGTGCGCACACACCCAAATTCTGTAAAGCGCCCTTCAATTTTTGGTTACTTTGTATAGTTTTTGACCCTTTTGAAATGCTGTGAAATTAATTCAGTGCCATGAATGACTTCATTCCTATGTGACGATTTTGATTTCTTGTTGCCATGTGCGAACGAAATTTTAGTGATAACAATACCCATTCTAGTTTTTGCAGATTGGAGCAAAGAGTTTCATGTGCATGTCGATGCATCTTCTATTGCATTTGGAGTAGTACTGGCACAACCGAAAGAAGGGGATATCAACCATCCATTATCTTTTTCTAGCAAGAAGCTATCTACAACAGAGATCAACTACACCACCACTGAGAGAGAAGGATTAGCCATGGTGTATGCGTTGCAAAAATTCTGCCACTACTTGTTGGGAGGACACTTTAAAATATTTACAGATCACTCTGTGCTGAAATATCTAGTAAACAATACAGTGTTGGGGGGGATAATATGCAGATGGATTATGTTGTTTCAAGAATATGATTTTGAAATCATAGTTAAGCCAGGAAGAATGAACAAGGGTCCTGACCACTTGTCGAGCCTGGAACATGGCGAAGAATCCACCAGTTTGGAGGATACACTGCCAGATGCACTACTTCTCACCATTAGAAAGATTGATGACCACTTCGCAGACATAGTCTAGTTCCTGTCAACAATAATGACACCTAGTGAGTATACAATTCCCTAGAAGAAACAACTAGTGGTGTGCGTTGTAAACTTTTCACTTATAGCTGGTCAGATATACAAACTAGGACCTGATGAGATACTAAGAAGATGTGTTATGGAGACAGAGCGACCATTGATCCTTGCAGAAGCTCATGAAGGCATCACAGGAGGACACTACGCAGGGAGAGAAACTGTGCAGAAGGTCTTGAGAGCTGGCCTTTGGTGGCCCACCTTACACAGAGATGCCAAAGATTTTGCCAGATCCTGAGATGTATTCCAGAGAATTGGGAAACCATCCAGAAGAGATGAAATTCCATTATCATCGCATATAACCCTACAAGCATTTGAAAAGTGGGCCATTGACTTCGTGGGACCTATAAACCCACCAAGAAATCTCACAGGAGCAAGGTATATCATTACTGCGATAGAATACTTAACCAGATGGGATGAAGCCAGAGCAGTTAAAGACTGTAGTGCAACTACAGCTGCGCGTTTTATATTTGATGACATAATAACCAGGTTTGGATGCCCCAAGATCCTTATGAGTGATCAAGGTACACACTTCATCAATAACACAGTTGAAGCCCTGACTGAAGAATTTGCAATCCACCATCAGAAGAGTACACCTTACCACCCACAAGTAAATGGAACAGTTGAAGCATTCAATAAGATCTTGAAGACAACATTAACAAATATTTGCATTGTGAATAGGGATGACTAGGACTTAAGAGTACCTGCAGTACTATGGGCCTATCGAAACCACTTGCAATAAATTAACAATGCAGACTCCTTTCAAGTTGTTTTATGGTCTCAAAGTTGTTGTCTCGATGGAATACTTGGTACCAAGATTAATAATTACTACTTTTATAGTTATGGATGATACTGGTGCTATTCAGGAAAGGCTCGCACAATTGGTTGAACTGGAAAAAGAATGATTCATTGCCGGATTCCACCAGCAGGTTCAGAAGGAATGAGAGAAGGCATATGATGACATACAAATAAAGAAGAAGGAACTCAAGCAAGGTGATTTAGTACTGGTGTATGACAGTAAGTTTATAATACACCCAGGGAAATTCAAAACGCATTGGCTTGGACCATATGAGATCGCCTATGTTACAAAAGGAGGAGTTGCACAACTGAAAACATTGAAGGGATAATGGAAGGAAGGATTGGTGAATGGGAGTCAACTGAAGTTGTGATATGACAACCAACTGCCTCACATCTCTCAGTAAAATCATGAGAAAAAGGATCCAAGTACCAAGTGCAGTTGAAACTGGGTACCAGACATGGAAAAGATATTCTGCACAAGGAGGGAGAGGAGGCATAAAGCAGAAACCAAGGCTGCCCTATGCAGTCCAATGTTGAAGAAAAATAGAAGGATCAGATCTAAAGTGCCTCGGGATGAGTTACAAGTGAGTTTTGGGGGCATGTTGGCCGTTGGTTATGGAAGGAAGCGAAGAACAAGGAAGAAAAGGTGAAAAGTGAACTTTGCGGGAGACATAGTGACTGTCACTGGATTGAAGTAAGAAAAAGAGCAGAAAAGAGGGAGCGAAGCAAGGAAATGCAAGTCGTTTGAAGAGGAGATCAAGGATGACAGATCAACAAGGAATATGAATTGTGGACAACTCATCAAGAGGAAAAATCCACCGTTGGATGCTTTGGAGCATTGCGCGAAAAGGAAGGAAAGATAGGCTGGCTAAGCCCAGAAAAAGCGAGTCAAGTTGACCTAGGGCTTTAGACACCTAGGGTTTTGGTCTTTTAGGGTTTTGACACCTAGGTTTTGGCCTAAGGCTATCGGTGAGGTGTTGTAATGTATAAATAGGGGTCTAAAAGGCCTAGGTTTGGTTGGTAATTCTGCAGTACAATATTCTTGTTGATCTAGCTAAAGTATTGAGTGAGGGATCATTGTATTGAGAGAGAGAAGTGATGAGAGAGAGGAATCATTATGGTATTGTAAGACCTTCTTCTATGTGCGAAGGTCAAGTCCTGCAGCTAGGTGCACAGGAAGAGGAGAGAAAGAGAGAGAAGAAAGAGAATATGCTAGCTGAGAGTGCAGATAAGAACTGTATGCTTGACCTTATTGAATCATAAGCATAGTTATGTGGACGTAGCCCTAGAGAGAGGGTGAACCATGTACATCTATTGTTGTGTGTGTGTTTTATTCTTTGATCTCTGTCGTTGTTGTATTGTTACCTGCCTTATTGTATTATAAAAAATCTATATCTTTGAAGGATAGATCTAGCTTGTTGAATGATAGATGCATGATGTATTGTTGTTTTAATAGATCCACTTGATATTCCCCTGGTTGTAGACATCTCTGTCCCGCAACCCCCCTCATAGCCGCTTCAGGTGAGACTGCATCTACTTCGAAAGTGTTTCCGAAAGGGCTAGTAGCTAGGGCTTGTTGGTGCACTCTTGGACTTGAACCTTGGGTCTTCCCCTATGCCAACATCCTTGAAACAAAATTGGTGACCATACTAGGGACTTTTCTATTTTGGGTCAATTTTTATGGTTTATTTGGTTTTATTATTTATTTTGCATTTTTTCCTATTTTTGGACTTTATTTTCAGAGATTTTATCATTCATGAACTTTTACAAAAATTTTTATAAGCCCCCCCTTTCTCGGTGGAATTTTATTTTTTTAGGTCTAACTTACTTATCTGTGCTTTTCCCTTCTGTAACTTTCCGACATCCATTTTTTTCACTTGTATGACCTGTGGATATCTGTGAGTTTTAGTTAACACAGACATGAACCTGTGCACTTGAATTGAAATTTTAAGTCATTTTTTCTTAGAGTTGGTTGGTCTAGTTGTTTTTTCATTATTTAATGACCCCCCCTGAGTTTGTTGATGCTCTGGATTATTGGTTACAGTCTGTGAAAAATATTACTTTTTTTAGAAAATATATTTCTTTCTTGTAAGCCTAGTCTTGGAATTTTAGGGTGTTTAAGGTCAATTGAAAGTTCAATTATATATCTAGTTTGATTTCTTTTCTAGCGGTTAGATATTGTTTCCTTTCTTCTAGTTTTCCTTTCTCTTTTTAGTTTTAAAAAGAAAAAGAAAAATTTCCTTGTTAGTTTCATGTTCATTTCTTTTTAATGACAAAAGAAAAAATATCTTGGTTACTAGTCTTCTTTCCTTGTTTCCTTTTCCTTTAAATTTATCAATAAAATAAATTGTTTGCTAGTACTCAAGTTTGCATGCTTTTTCTTTGCTTTGATAGGTAGTTACTTCGGTTAAAGTTAACCTTGTTAAACAAAAATAAGTTCAATGTATCAAGTTATTTCTCTCTGTTCCACATGATTATTTACAAAGCATCCTAGAATTGTAGTGCATAGTAGTTTAAATATCTTGCATAGATATAAAGATATATTTCTTTCATTTGCAAAAATAAAAAAGAAAAGAGTTTGTTTTTCTGAAGCGTTGATTAACACTTATTGTTTTTAGTGAAGAAACCACAATTCAAGTTTTCTTTATGTTCTTAAAGTGTTGTGTCTGATTACATCAAAACATCACATAAGTTTCATACATACCTTTTGGGTAACGAAAAATCCCCATAAAATGAACACTTACATAAAATTTATTAGAAAATTTCATTTTGTAGGGTGAATTGATTAGTTATAGGCTAGGGCCTTGGTTTAGGTTGGAGAGTAAATTTCTCCAAGGCCATAAAACAAACGTAGGAGTTTGAGATATGGAGAGCCTAAATACAACTATCGTATATGTATAGTCGAGAGCCTCCTCTAATGCAAGAGATAAACACATGGTCACATCAAGGATAGTTGAGGAGAGACCCCTCCATAGCTTAACTAAGCATAGTAGAGAGATATTATATTGAGGGTTTCGTTAGTACCCATACCTGTGTGAGAGGCAGTGATTTCAAGGCTTTGGCATTAGATACCCTGCCCATACATTCAATCTTGACTATCGGTTGTACCCCCTAGGTGTTGACTGCGAGTTGGTGACCTTAGTGGCCATTCCCAGGGATATCAAAGGTGACTACCGGGGTTTTCTGTGGTACCTGGGATGGATTTCACATCACACTTTTCAGTACTATTGGAGGGTGGCCCACGAAGCATGGGTACATGCACCAGATAAGGTTGGTTAGTGAAGGTCAGAATAATTGTTTCTCATTCCTTCATTCAATGGTCCACGTGACCTAATCCACTTGATTTGGGATATTTTCAAGGTCTCTTCTATTTTTTGTTGCCATTTAGGATTTTTCTAGTGTTGTACTTAAATGATCATAGAGTTTATTATGTAGGCATGTATGTGGTTGCTAGAGAGTTGACAACTCAAAGTGGTTGACCAACTGCCTCATAGATCGAGGAGAGTTCAAGGTCTTCCTTCGGAAGAGTAAATAAAAAAAAAATCTCCCTCACCTCCACTAAGGCACTGTCTTGATCAATCTAGTTCTTTTGTACTGATTGTTATGGCTTAGATCATAGCTATGGAATCATCATAGATTAATTCTTTAGAACCAGAGCTTGTGACTGTTGAAGATCTCAGAGTTTAAGAATATGCTTTGGCTTACAAATATTTGTTAATTGGAAATCTCTCGTCACCTATGGTGCAACTTCCACCTCCTATACCAGACTTCATTGATATTATCCCTCTTCACTGGGCCACTATAGATGATACTTCACAAGTGTCTAGCTTGGGAGTCCCTATAACTCCCACTTCGACAATTGTCACTGGTGGGATCTTTCCTCCTTGTGTGTCCAACATAATGACTAGTGTGTTTAATTCCACCATATTTTTTTGATCAACAACACTGCTTCGTTGGTAATTGGTTTTGCTCCTTTGATGAGTGTATCTGTGTCATTTCCATTGATGACAAACACTTTTTTGTTCGGTATGCCGTCAATGGGAATGCTTAATGAATTGATTGTTTCCCAGTCAACATCCCAAGTATCTAACATTGGTGTAGGGATTTCTTCAATTCCCTACCAAGAGATCCATTGGGGTGAAGGTCACATTCCTCCATCATTCCCATCTATTAGGAGTAGGTATTTCATATCTCCCAATCCTAACCCCTTCAGGAGATGGATCTCTTCTATGGGTGTTGTCAGCATGCCATCCATTTCCACTCCATTCATATTATATGATGGATTCAGGAGAAATCATTTTTCCACATCCATAGTGTCATGGGGGGAAATCCATTCCAATCTCATTGGAATCCCACACAAGGGTCTTTCCCTTCACAAGAGATGTTTTCAGGGGGAAACCCCTTTCTCGATCAATATAACCCCATGCAAGGGCTAGTTCCTTCACAAGGGAGTTTGACAGGAGGAAACCCTACGTTTCCATCCGAAAATAATATGGGTAGAGGTTATCTTCCATTCAACTAGAGCCAATAAGGTTTTACCCAAATATTTGGTCCATATAAAAACTCTTACTAGAAACCTAGTGCCAGTTACAATCCAGGACCCTCTTTTCAAGTTGTTAATCAGTTAATGATGTAGCCAAGGCTACAATTTATAACAATTCTTCATTTTCCATATTTGTCTAAGTTGATAAATGACCCAATTTGTCATCACCCGAGCTGGCCTGCTGGCCCAACTAAACTTCCCTTAGAAATCCCCAAGTTTGAGGGGATGAGCGGTGATTATTCGTAGGACCACATTATGATGTTTCATTTATGGTGCTTGTCAAATTCTTTAAATGATGACTCAATCCAGTTACGTTTATTCCAGAGTAATGATGTAGGAGAATCAACTTCAAAGTCAAAGAAGCAAGCTTGGAGGTAGGGATATGACATCTCAGCATGACAAAATTTCAAATCAACATTTAACTTAAAAACAGAATGAGTTGTTGAGATTTTTGGAAACAACATTTTTAAATATATTTTGTTTGTAAAGTATTGTACAACTGTACGGAGTTGCTGATAGAGAGTGTCATCTCTTATCTGGTAATAACTGATATTTATTGTAATAGGACAAGGTAGGTAACCGCTAGAAACTGATAGGATAGGTTTCAGACATGACAGAGAAGAGCTCGAGGAGCCACTCCTTAGATAGATGATTGTTTTATTGTATTAAGAGGGTAACAATAGACGAGTGAGGATTTTTTTGAGTAGCATATAGGAAAATAAGAAAGATCCAGTGAAGAACTGTAATACGATGTAATTTATTTCATAGATGAATAGAACAGACAAAATTGTTCAAATTCCTTAGACATTGTTAATTTTTAGTTGTGATTAAGTGAATGGTTTATTTTGTGTGTGTTTTAGTTCATTTCATTTATGTATGATTGTTTATGGCTGATCATATGAATTTTTGACAAACATGATAAGTTCCAATTGTTTCTCATTTGAGAACTCGTATCCAAGGAGTGCATATCATACGCAAGGAGTGCATCGACAGAGTCTTGAAATGGATCAGAGGAATTCATAAGGAATGACAGGAACTTAGACCAAGTGCAAGGAGTGCATAGAATCAAGAAGTGACTAAGTGTCAAAGAGACAGAACAGAGAAGTGCAAAGAGTGTGGGAAGAGTTTATTTTGAAAGAAATCCTTCATTCCAAGTTTTTCAAGATCCTAGGAATGTAAGGAGGGTTTGAGAGATCAAAATACTCAAGGGGATCAAGCTCAGAAGAGATATTGGGGAGAAATATTCAAAGGGAGTGAAGCTCTGAAGGTTTCACGAGTTAACGGTCAGGATCCGTCCAAGAGAGAGTGGGATCATTCTAGATCATTGGATATAGGTAAAGTGCATGAGCTTTAAGTCTTTGTGTGAACACATGAGCTAGGGATCATCGAACTCCCAAAGAGGCTAGGGACCATCCATAATCCAAAGGGACATGTGGTGCAATATCTATAACTTCGGGAGAAAACAAACTTGTAGGAATTGAAACTCCTAAAGTCCGAAGAGTCAAAGTGATTCACAACCATCGATCTGAGGGAGACACGCGTCAACAGATTATCAACTTCGGGTGAAAACACTTTGGGAGAAAGAGGGTGTGCAGGAGTTGAAACTCTCGAAGCTCGAATAGCAAAGTGAATCGTAGCCGTCAGATTTAGAAGGACACACGACAGAGATCCGTGGACGCTGGGAGAAAATGAAGACAGAGAGTTTGAAACTTCGAAGCCATAATTTCCAAAACAAATCATGAACGTTGATTTGAAGGGGACACGCGTCGATTTATCATTGAAATAAGGGAGTGTGTTCTCTGGAGAGAAGGAAGGAAACGAGAAAAAGGGTCATTGACTGAAATTTGACCAAGGAATAAAAGAAGACAGACCTCACCCATTGGTCAAGAGGCACTGCCTAAGATCACAAGATCGATGGTCATGCTTAATAATGGGGACAAAAAGTGATCAGAATTTAAAATCTTAGAGCGGGCTGAAATAAAAACCATGGTATTTCCAAAGAGATATGTGAAAACTTGTAGTGAATTGCAGGGAGAAAATTAGTGTGGTCTCAAACCACTCTTGGCCACCCCGCAATCATGTACGTGAGGTCATTGCCCATGGTCACATGCAGGAAGGGACTAATGGAAAAGGAGTTAGCGCTTGAAAATTGATATTTCAGGAGTTCGAAGGAAGAGGTTGCGAGTATCATAGGACCTGCACCAAAATCTAAAAGGGCCCGTGTTTAATTACAAAGTGAGACCATCAAGGTTTCAAAGAGCAGATTTGGCTCAGAGAATCAAACATCCTTGACCAGGAAATTGCGCAGCCCTGAGGGAGAGTAGGGTGTTTTCATCAGGTGGTATCAAATCTATTGAATTTGTTTGTAGACAACAGACAAAGGATAAAGGATATAAATTGATATCATCAGTGGTATCAATAGTTGATTATGTTTATAGACATCAGAAGGTGAAGCATTGGAATCATGCCACCCAGAAGATGCAGAGTGAATCCATAAATGGAACAATAAATGAAGCGACTCAGAATGTGACTAGATGCCATGGAAACAACACAGAGGAGAGTAGCAAACACTGGAGATATCAATGAAAATAAAAGAGAAGAGATAGGGGTCGAAGAATATGTATTGGAGGATGCTGCAGAAGACCACTTATTGAAAGTTGTTTCAAGAATAGGATCCAGAGCAAAAATAGAGGTACCAATGTATGAAGGCAATTTAGAAGTTGAAGAATTGTTGGATTGGGTGTGTGCTATGGACAAGTACTTTGATTATGAATATATCAAAGAAGAGAATATGGTGAAGCATGTAGTGACAAGACTGAAGGGTCATGCAGCACTATGGTGGCATGAACTGCAAGCTGATCGCAGATGCAAAGGCAAGAAGAAAATTAAAAGCTGGGATAGGATGGTAGCCAAGATAAAAGAAACATTTATCCCAAAGGACTATCAAATCAATCTGTCCAGGAGATTGCAAAACCTGAGACAAAAAATCGTATCAGTGAAGGAATACATTGAGTAATTTTACAAACTGAACATCAGGGCTAGATAGAAAGAGAATGATGATGAAAAAACAACCAGGTATATCAATGGACTGAGATATGAAATACAAGAGGAAATAAACATGATGCCTGTTAGTAAATTCGAGGATGATTATCAAGTAGCCTTCAAATCTAAAGAGAAATTGGCCAGAAAACAAAGCCAATGAAACATAGGAGGAAATTCAAGTAGAGGTAAGGAAACCAACAAAGAGAAGTTCCAGAAACCAAAGCATGAAGCTGGAAAGCATCATAGTCACCCTAAGAAAGGTGGAAGTTCTAAGGAAGGGTAACATGGAGGAAGAGGAAGAGCCAGAGGAGGTGAAATTGGATGTTATTCATGTGGAAAGATAAGGAACATGTCTTGGTAATGCCCAGAGAAGAAGAAAGACACTAGAGAAGGAGAAGCACACATTTCTGAAGCACAGAAGAATGTGGAAGGAGAATATCACAGAACAACCAATTTTGGTCTTACCATATTTTGGGAAAACATTTCAAGTGAGATGTGATGCAAGTGGAGTAGCTATTGGAACAGTCTTGAGTCAAGATAATAGGCCAGTTGCTTATTTTAGTGAGAAGATGAATGACAACAAGAAGAAGTATTCCACATATGAAAAATAATTTTATGTAGTGATTCAACCTTTAAAGAAGTGGAGGCACTATCTATTTCCTAAATAATTTGTCGTGTACAATGATAATCAAGCTTTGCAGTTTATTACTAGGTAAGAAAAGTTGAATCAGAGACATGCTAAATGGATAGAATTTATGTAGAATTTTACTTTTGTTATTAAACATATTGCTGAAACTACTAACAAAGTTGCAGATGCTTTGAGTAGGAAGAGTTTAATTGTACAGGAATTCCAAGTGGAGACCTTAGGATTTGAACACCTCAAGGAAATTTATCGAGAAGATCTAGATTTTAAAGAAGCTTATGAGGCATTTAATAATCCTCTGTTGGGAGACAAAAGCCCATGGAAAAAACATTTGATGCAGGATGGATTATTGTTCAAAGGGAGCCAACTATGCATACCAAGATGCTCAATGAGAGATAACCTCTTGAAAGAGAAACACAGTGGAGGTTTAGCTAGACATTTTGGTCATGATAAGACATTTGCACAACTGAGAAATTCATACTATTGGCCGAGCATGAGGGTAGAGGTGAAAAAGTCTGTGAACAAATGCAGAATTTTCTAGTATGCAAAAGGAAGACAACAGAACATTGGTTTGTATTAGCCATTACCAATTCCAGAAAGGCCATGGGATGCAATCAATATGGATTTTGTATTTGGATTACCTAGAACCCAAAAGGGAGTGATTCCATATTTTTTGTGGTGGACAAATTTTCAAAAATGGCACATTTCATACCATGCCAGAAAACCAATGATGCTACACACATAGCCAATTTGTTTTTCAGAGAAGTGGTGAGACTACATGGATTGCCTAGGATCATAGTCTCAGACAGAGACACAAAATTTGTAGGACACTTTTGGAGAAATATATGGAAGAGGCTAGGGACAAACTTGTCCTTTAGTTCAACATATCACCTTCAGATACATGGAAATAATTAAGTAGTAAACATGAGTCTGGGAAACTTGTCAAGAAGTTTAGTCACTGAGTAAGTCCATCAATGGGATCGGATTCTAGCACAAGCATAATTTTCATTTAACAATTCAGTGAATAGGAGCACTGGAAAAATTCCATTTGAAATTGTGTATGGTATACAACCAAGAGGGATTATAGAGCTGAGAGATCTGAATCAATATGAATTCAAAAGTGTTGGCATGGAATATTTTGCAACAGAAATGTAGAAACTCCATCACAGAGTCAGAGAGAAACTGCATGACAACAACATGAAATATAAGAACAAAGTTGATCATAAGAGGAGAGAATTTCATTTCGAAGAAAGATATGAAGTTTTAGCTCATTTGATAAAATAAAGGTTTCCAAGGGGAACATATAACAAGTTGAAGATGAAGAAGATAGGACCATGCAAAATTCTCAGAAAATTTGCAGCCAATGCTTATGAAATTGGATTTCTAGAAAATGTTGGGATATCACCGATATTCAATGCTACAGACCTGTATCCTTACAAGAGAGATGATGCAGGAGAATCAGATGATCCGAATGAAGTTTGGTGGGAAGAAACGATTCCCACAACAGAAAAAACTCAGATGGAGAGAATCATAGAAATGAGAGTTGGAAAGAAGACCAAGAGGAAGACATATATTGAATACTTAGTGAAGTGGAAAGATCATCTAGTGGAATATTCAAGTTGGGTCACTGAACCTGATATTTTCACGCATGGAAAAATAGTGCAGGAGCTCATGGACAAGAGCCCATGAATATTTTAGCTAGAGGAGTATGATGCAGGAGAATCACCTTCAAAGACAAAGAAGCAAGCGTGGAGGTAGGGATATGGCATCTCAACATGACATAATTTCAAATCAACATTTAACTCAAAAACATAATGAGTTGTTGAGATTATTTGGAAACAACGTTTTTAAATATATCTTGTTTGTAAAGTCTTGTACGACTGTAAGGAGTTGCAGACATATAGTGTCAACTTCTATATGGTAATAACTGATAGTTATTGTAATAGGACAAGGTAGGTAACCACTAGAAAATGATAGGATAGGCTGCAGATAGGAAGAAGAATATCTCGAGGAGACAATCCTTAGATAGATGATTGGTGTATTGTATTAAGAGGGGAACAAGAGACAAGCGAGTTTTTTTTTTAGTAGAAGATATGAAAAGAAGAAATATGCAGTGAAGAACTATAATACGATATAATTTATTTCATGGATGAATAGAACATATAAAATTGTTCCAATTCCTTGGACAATGTTCATTTTGAGGTGTGATTGAGTGAATGATGTATTCTATGTGTGATTCAGTTCATTTTGTTTATGTATGATTGTTTATGGTTGATCATATGAATTTGTGATGAACTGGTTAAGTTCCAATCATTTCTCATCTGAGAACTCATATGCAAGGAGTGCATATCATATGAAAGAAGTGCATCGATAGAGTCTTGAATTGACTCAGAGGAGTTCAGAAGGAACGAGGGGAACTTATACCAAGTTCAAGGAGTGCACAGAATCAAGAAGTGACTAAGTGTATAAGAACCAGAATAAAGAAGCACAAGGAGTGAGGGAAGAGTTTCTTTCGAAGAAATCCTTCGATCCGAGTTTGTCGAGATCCCAAGAACACAAGGAGGGCATGGGAGATCAAAATCCTCAAGGGGATCAAGCTTAGAAGAGATAGCAGGGAGAAATATTCAAAGGGAGTGAAGCTCTAAAGGTTTCATGAGTTATCAGTCAAGATCTATCCAGGAGGGAGCATGATCATTCCAGATCATTGGATCTAGGAAAAGTGCATGAGCTTTAAGTCTATGTGTGCACACATGAGTGAGGGATCGCCAAAGTCCCGAAGAGGCTAGGGACTGTCCATCATCCATAGGGACAGGTGGCACAATATCTATAACTTCGGGAGAAATGAACTCGCAGGAGTTGAAACTCCCAAAGTCTGAAGAGCCAAATCGATTCACAACCATTGATTTGAGGGAGACATGCATCAAAATATCATCGACTTCAAGTGAAAACACTCTGGGAGAAAGAGAGTGTGCAGGAGTTGAAACTATCGAAGCATGAATAACTGAAGTGAATCGTTGTCATCAGATTCAGAAGGACACGTGGAAAAGATTCGTGGACTCCGGGTGAAAACACTCTGGGAGAAAAATAAGGCAGAGTGTTTGAAACTTACAAAGCCCAAATTTACGAAACAAATCATGACCATTGATTTGAAGGGGACACACATTGATTTATCATGGAAATCTAGGAGTGCATGCTCCAGAGAGAAGGAAGGAAAGGAGAAAAAGGGTCATTGACTGAAAGTTGACCAAGGAAGAAAAGAAGAAATACATCAGCCATCGATCAAGAGGCACCACCTAAGATCACAAGATCAACGATTGCACTTAATAGCGGGGAGAGAAAGTGATCGAACTTTAAAATCTTAGAGCAGTCCAAAATCAAAACCATGGTATTGCCAAAGGGATACATGGCAAACAATAGTGAATTGTGGGGATAAAAGCAGTGTGGTCTCAAAACACTCTTGGCCACCCCACAATCACGTTCTTACATGAGGTCATCACCCGAGGTCACATGCAAGAAGGGGATAATGGAAAAGGAGCTAGCACCTGAAACTTGATATTTCAGGAGTGCGAAGGAAGAGGTTGCGGGTATCATAGGACCTAAACCAAAAGATGAAGGGGCCTGTGTTTAATTACAAAGTGAGACCATCAATTTTTCAGAGAGCTAATTTGGCTCAGAGAATCGAATATCCTTGACTGGGAGGTCATGCAACCTTGAGGGAGATTAGGGGGTTTGCATCATGTACCCTCACGAGGGTCACTATGAAATGGTATATTGAACTGGAGAGGTCAAAGTACGTGATGTTTGGTGACCTTGCCATGTTTTTTCTTAACCACTTCCAACTCTTTTTCCCGTATGATGTCATAACAGATATTTTGGACAACTTTGAACAAAATAATGCTACTCACATCTTTTATCATATTCGGGAATGGAGCAGATGTAAGATCTTGATTAAAGTCATGATACCACTCAAGTTTGTCTTAGAGTGGTTCTAGAATTTGGTACTCCCTTACATTTCTAAGGATGTATCCACTTTAGGGGTCTTTTCAGAAGAAAAGGAAATATTTAGGAACAACAATTGGAATTGATTTAATCTCAATCTGAAACTCTCTACCAGATTATTCCTAATGCACCTCGATCAAACCTTGACTTAGAGAAACCAAAGTCGGGACCACATGTCGATGGCATTGTTTGTTCTGATCTAACCAAATGCATAAGTTTTCAATTCAGCAAACTGCGATTGGTTCGACCTTTGGATCTACCACCCCCAAAACCTAGTCCTCGGATGTACATACTATGAAATCAAAGACTCATAAGGGTCCTCAACAACCCAGAGAGAAAATAAATGCAAAGGAAAGAAGGGTAGTGTGGGCAGTGGAAAAATATCTAATAAGAATGCTGAGGGGGAAAAGGGTGAAAATAAAAAGGTGGAGTTCCCATGCAATATTTGTGGGGATGACCACCTCACTCATCAATGCTTGAATATGGAAGAGGCCCAACGTTTGATAAATTTGCAGCAACAACAACAACCTGTTATATTAAAAAATCCATTATCGCAAGGGAAAAACATGCAGGTTGAATCTTCCACTTCTAACATGTGAGGGGACACTCCAAGTGCAACTTTTCCTGATAAATTGTTCAAGTTCGTTAACATGGTGAACCAAACAAATGAAGAGGAGGTATATTTGATGACCAAGTCTCACAATTATAGTAATCCAGAGTCATCAATGAAAGGAAAAGAGACTTCTGATCCTCAGGGACCTCTTCACATAGAGAAACCTAACAAGGAAATGATGATGCACATACCGAAATATGTGTACAAAAGAGCATCACATAACCCTAATTCTAGAGTCATGCCTAGCTACTCTATCATTGAGGAATTAGCTCAAATGACATGTGTGATGTTGTAGTAGCCATAAAAAAAAATACAAAATTTAATTCTAATTTAGCATATAATTCTTTCTTATACTAAAATAATTCAATCACCAACATTTGAGCATATGATGTTCGACAAAAAAATTAAAATTTTATCCACAGCATAAGAATTACTCAACAGAACAATTAAATTACCTCTCCCTGATGCTAAATCCCCCGTCGATCTGGTTGTTCGTTGCTGAACTGTGTCAAACACTACCCAAAACCGAGTTTCCACCCTGCCAACTAGGACAGCTTCCTAGCTCCAGGATACCATATGGATATCCTGGCCCCCATGCCCAAAACCTCCAGAAAACCGGTGCCCCCTGTACTAATCCTTCCCAACTACAGAACTCAACTCCTATGCAAATCCAAGAGAACCCTCCCCAAAAACCCCCGTAGAATGATGATCCTCTTCCCAAAAGAATGCCTTCCACTGTAAGGCTCTGCTCGTCATATTCCCCCTTCACCGACTCCCGCTCCTTCATTACTTTCCTTATCCATTTATTTATTATCTTATCCTTTCGTATTTATTATCTTATCTTATCCCTCATTAATATCTTATCCTTATACTTAATGTCCTATCCCTTCGCGAATACGTAAGTTTTTAACAAATTAAACTTATTAACCCCTTTAATTCTTTACTTAATTAATTAATGAGTCAATTAATAATTAATTAATCCTTGACAATCATGAACAAGTAATTAATAATAATTAATTAGTTAATATTATTTAAGAAATAATTATTGTTTAGCTAACTTTTAGGA
>JASDQU011101503.1:0-13271 GCA_032191745.1 Picea mariana
TGTCCATGGCATTAGGGAACTTGTAAAGACTTTTAAGGTAGGAATTTCAGTCCGTTAAGGGAATCCTATTATTTTCTTTAGTATTGCATTTTATAATTTGGCTCCAGAACTTCTTAGGATCCAACTTGTATAGTTGTGAAAGTTGCTCTTGCCTTTTATTGATATAGTATCTTTTTTTCTTTTAATTAGGGCTTTGTAAGTATTGATCTTATCAAGTTTTAAGGGCTCATTAGAAGCATCCCTAATGGCTTTCCTAGCAAATTTACATTCCTTATCATACCAAAGGTTGGTTGTTCTATTATTCTTTTTATGGAACACCTCGAAAGAGAACTTGTTAAACCATAAGAAAAAATTAACATATAATAACAATAGCTATAATTATAATTAATCCTGGTCTTAATTTTTAATTTTATAAAAAAATTATAAAAAATTATAAAAAAAAACAATCAAAATTCAAACATTTTAATGTTTAAAAGAGTGATATTAAGATGGATTTATATTTAATTATTTTATAATTTTTTATTATTAAAATTGATATTTTTCATATTTTTTTAATTATTATAATTTATTATAATTGATATGAATAAATAAAGTTAACTCATTTATAATTACTATATAAAAAAAAAATTGTCCTTGTTCATAGCATCTACGTTTTTTCACCCTTTTTTATGCCCTGGATTCCTTTTGTTTTAGGACCCCTGTGTCCTGTGACAATCCTCCTTGAGTCACAATCACCCAGGTTTGCCATTTCTGGTCATCAGTTCTGTTTACCCTCTGAATTGTAATTATAAGCCCCTAATTTAAATTTAGTTGCTTTATAATTTTTAAGTTTTTTATATAATAAAGTTATCTCCTTTATAATTGTTATTGTTAATTATAATAAAATTTTATTTATCCATATACATAATGTTCCTAACTTGTTTTTTTAACATCTATTTTACATTTTAAAAGGTATTAAAATATTATATAATTAATATTAAGAACAAGATTATAAAATCTAAACTTTTAAATTTATTATTTCTCATCTTTTTAAAGAGTTAATAATTTTTTTTAAGGTGGTAAGTTAAAATAGAATAAAATAAAATTATTAAAGAAAAATACATTTTTATTATCAATATAATAAGTTAATAATGTTCTCGAGAGGGGTGGTAATGGGTGGGACATTAACCACACACGTTGTGAGTTAGGTCGACACTATTCATTATCATGATAAACTAGTGATAAGAGTTGAAGCCGAGCTTCAATAAGTCCACATGTATGAGAAGGTGGGAGGGCGGGAGGAATACGAACTCCCCTACTATAACAAGTGAAATGATTCTCCAATAATGAATATACGAGAGTTAGTCTCAAAACTAGATAGACAATCTTCTCATCTTTGGTGATATACCTCAAATGATGGTCAATATCAATGCGTTATGGTTAAATTGTATGGACGTTGTTATGATGGGTGAGTCGAAGATCATGGTCCCTGGTGGTGATGGTTCTCTTAAAAAGTAAAGAAATGATCAGTTGAAGACTTCTCATTAGGGGTAGAATTGGGACCTTAAAAGTTTGAGATTATCCTTTCTTTCAAGGTAATTTTTCTTAGGTTCCTTTGGGGGTTTTCCTATCTGTACCTTTTCTCGGTTTTTAGTTTTATAGGTGTAGCTTCTCTGTGGCGTTCTAGGGATCTTGGGTCATTGTTGTTAGTTTTTCTTGCTTCTACCAAGTTGTTGCTCAATTGGTGGTTGTCTTTCAAGTATAGCAATGGGCTTCCTATTTTAGGAGAGAGCTCGGCTCTGATTGGCTCTCCTATGTTCTATCATTCTCTTAGCCCAAGTACTATAGGAAAGTTTCTCTCCCCTAAGGTGGCCCAACTTTAGTTGGAGGTCTTTTCCAATGGTCATACGTATAGGGGTGGTAAGGGATTTATCTCTCTAGGTTCACCTTCCTCTCTCCTTCGTTCCTTTCATATTACTATGGAAGACAACATGGGTAAGGACATTTTGGAATCCAGTGGTCGTGGGACCAAGAAGAGAAGCTCAACCAAACCTCCTCCATCCAAGAGGGCCAAATTTTAGTCTCACTGAACAAAGTCAGAGAGGGTTATGGATCATGCCAGGTAGATTTTTAATCACAATACATATTCTGAAAATCAGCAAAGGATGGAGGATTTAGTGAAACAGGATCGACATAAATGGTCATAGACTAAATCACTAGATCAAAAAATAATTCCAATACTAGGCATCAAACTCTGGATTCTTGAGATCAATAGATACCAAAGTTTTCAAAGAAATGGAATTTTATTGGCTTGCCAAAACTCTAATTATGCTTTCTATGAAGGACAAGGAGGAAAAGCAGGATAAATCTCTGGACATGATCAGATGATCGGAAGCTAAATTTATTGTCCTCCGTAGGGTGGATTTTGGAATCAAGAGGAAATAATGGAGGTTTCAAGCACTTTGGGATCCCCATGAACTAGATCCAACCAAATTATTGTGAAATATGAACCGGGAGAAGATACAAAGGGAAAGGCTAAGGTGTACACAATTCCCAACCAAAACACCCCCTAGTTAACCATGTTGTTCTTCAATATTATCTCAAGTTTTACTTATCTGTCTTTTTTTTATTTTTTAGTCCTATATTGCTCTAAATGTGGCCTTGGGCTATAACAAATGCATATGGGTTTTCCTACTCAATACAAGGTTGCTATTTGAATGTTGTTTGAGGTTTGGTTTTGGTTTTCGCATGGCTCAGACAACCATGAACGTATCAAATTTTGTATGATATCAATATAGAAGTAGATTACATTAAAAAAAATTAATAATGTTTTTATTTTGATGAATTTATTGTGAATTAAAGTGTCTTATATTTAAAATTATAATTGTATAAAATGTATTTTTCTATTCACTTTATTTAATTGATGAAATTTTAATAGTAAAAATAAAATATTATTTTATTTTTTATAATATTATTTAATGTTCACTCAAATGGAGTGTTTATGCATGATTGTGAAATTTCATGGTAGGGGATGACTCCAAGGTGCCTCCCATGATTGTGAAATTTCATGGTAGGGGATGACTCCAAGGTGCCTCCCATGTGCTTGGAAACTCATTGAAGAGGCAAAGGATGAGATAGTTAATAAACTCGCAAGGTGGTGTAGGCATGACGGTTTTCACCTTCGGTAATGAACATCCAAACTACAATAATGTGACCAATTTGATGAGACCTCCAGTAATCATGGCTAGAATTGGAATGTATCAATTTAAACTCAAGCCTAGACTTGAGACAAGTGAAGTCTTGGTTGGAAAGAGTTGCCATAAATGGTTCAAGAGTGACAGAGCTAGCTCAAGACGTGGCATCTATAATTGGCATTGATACTAGTTAGTTAGTATATAAAAAATCCCTCACTAGCCCTTGTTGACCCATAAATGTGTTAATTCTTTAAAAAATCCTCACTTGTATATTTCAACACTTAGAATTTTTTCGTGGGTTCATGAGTCAACTTCATTCTGTACAAAGTTCTACCTCCTCCAAAATGCACCGTTGTATTCTAATGTATGCATTTTACACCCATACTTGGATTCTTTTTTAGTTTCTCATGGGTTTGTCACATATCCTCGTTTAAGTTTGAAGCTCCATCATTTCCAAAATGCACTACCATATTCCTCCATCCTCATTTCACACCATACTTAGATTTTTTTCAAACGTTCACCACGGGTATAAACCACTTTCCCGATTCACTTGATTATCACCACAACTAGTTTTTCTAACCGATTTATGATACTTATTCATTTTCTCATACTTCATTTCTCTCTTGATATTTCAATATGTAACATCCTTCTCTTGCGCACACTTGATGTGACTTATTCTTTGAGGACACTTGCGTGCAAGTGATCTGGTTCATTATATGATTGACTGCTTCACTTATGGATTTTGATGATGAAACTTTGGATTATGATGTTATGATATGTTATTTATGTATAAACAGGTGTTATTGATTGGTTTCTCCTGAGTGTGTAGGACCCTTGATAGATTGAGGATGTCGATGGCATCGATGGACCTCCTTGGACTCTGGATCGAGACAGGGAGTGGACTGTATATGGTTTGAGTATTTTTGTTATTGCATATGTGACATATGACTAGGTATATTATGATGTTTTTTATGGATCATTGACATGTTTCTTTGATGGATGCAGGCTGACGATTGATTGCTAATCAAACTCACATTTGGAGTAAAGGGGTCATGCACAACAACCAGATATATTGAGGGAGAGGTGTGGCGGCAACCCTGCCACAACCTACTAGCACTCCCACCGTGGCTCAAACTGTAGGTTAATGATTATCTAGTTCTAGAGATCCATGATGCCATGAGGGCAGACTAAGACAATCGCTCACGAAGATTCTAAGGGGCGCACAATAAGGCAGGGTCATTATTCTTTAGAGGCCCTTAGTCTACCAAAAGGTTGTCTAACGGAGTTTTGACTCCAAGGCTTGGATGTCTACCAAAATCAGTCAAAAGGCGAGTGGCACCCTTGGAGCACGTGGTGTGTCTTGAAGGGCACATCGCATAAATGAAACATGAATAAAGGTGAGTGACACCCTTGGAGCACGTAGTGCATCCTGAAGGGAATGTCGCGATTTTTAACACTGGTGAGTCAATGAACCTAGTGTTAGCAAGAAAACCCCCCTATGACTACACCAGGGTTCAAAATGTAGGTAGATCAATTGATCGTCTAAAAGTTAACTACTTCACTAAACTACCCCAAACATACCAAAACTCATACAAGAAAAGAAAAGATGAGGGATATCGGGTAACTATACCTCTACTCTGCGTCCGGTGATGATCCCCTCACGCTTAGAAGTCTTACTGACTGCACGCCTCCTCCCAAGGTTGGCCTGCATCAAAATATTGACAAACATAAGACGAGAAGCATGCTATTCCATATTCAAATTAGGGTTAGATGTTAGAATGTCAAAATATAAATCAACACAAGTATTAAGACACCATCAGTTGGGACACAAAAAGTATTTCTTTTATTAATAACTCAATGATTATACCTTTACAATCAAAGTCGGTTGTCGTCCACGAACCTGGTCTAGGATCCTCTTCACCAAGCTCCAAGTGCACCTTTTCATAAGATTCTCCTCTCAACCTTCTGATCTCTTCTTGGGAAGTGAATGGGTTCTGATGGAGGAAGAATAGGTAAATGAGGGAATGATGAGGAAATTCTCACAAAAGGGTTGCAATAACTTGGGCAAGGAGGGGATGTGAAATGGACAATGTTTCATTGTTCTTATGTCTAGATGTAAAATGAGACCCCAACACCTCCTTTTATATTCCAAAATGATGGTTATTTGGTTGGGTGACGGGCTATAGCCAGTGGATTAGTTGGGAAACCACCCAATAGCTCGTAATCTCAATGAATTCCTTGCAACTTTTTTATTTTTTGCAAATTTTGCAAGTATATGTGGGTTGTAATGGTACAGCATGCGTATGTACGCATGTTGTAGTGGTGCAACAAGTGTATGTACATGAGCAGTAGTGGTGCAGGGCATGTACATCTTCAAAAAATTGGTTTTTAAGAAGAGCAACTCAACAGTGCTTTGTTAAAAAATGTAAGTAAGAGGAACAAAGGCCAAGTATACACGTGCAGAAAAATTTAGGGTTATAACAGATGTCCCCTAATGTGTGAGGTCAAAAGAGCATATGATGGCTGGAATACATTACAAAATCTTCACCAATGTACCAAATGAGTGAGCCCAGGACCAAAGTTCGGGAGGTGCCATCTGCAAAACAACAATTGTCTCTCTGAGGCGGGCATACCCATGCTCGAGATGAAATAAATCATGGTTGCCAATAAAATACACTACAGATCCATGTCATATAACTATATAAAGTTTAGCCGCGAGCAATACACAACGGATCTACATCTCAAAATCAGTCGAAGATATACAAGCAGAGTATCCATATTCGAGAATCTTAGTGATGCCCGATGGCTGGAGAAGAGGCCTTCAAAGCTCAAGCAACAAATTTAAGATCTTCAAAACTTAGGTAGGAGTGCAATGAGAGTATATGACTTCACTACTCTGAGGTCTTCGATGACTCGTTAGGAAAATACATGAGGATCTCAATGATCAGGCTGAGAACTTCGTTGATTTTGAATCAAGACTTGACTGGATTTTGAGGATGGCCAACTTATGAGGTAAAGAGAAAAACTATAGAAAGGTCGACTCAGGTTGGGTGAAACTTCCCTTGGACAAAAGAAAAAAATATGATCAGACTTAGACAGCATAACATTGACATAAGTTCACGATGCAGGAGGCAACACAAACTCTCCATGTGTTTGGAAGAGTAACCAAACAGAGGAGGACACAACTCTATGTTGTGAGAACAGCTTCCTAAGGTCATACTAGATCCCAATGTTTGACGAACAAATGGAAGGATGTGCTTTGTCCAAGGGCGACTCATTGTGATGCCAAAAAAGAATATATATTTCTCGTCCCCTCTTTTTGGGTTTTATTTATTTATTTTTTGTCTTTTTCAAATTTTAAAGAGCTTGAAAAAGAATAAAAGAATGTTACGTTACAAAGGAGGAATGAGTGTCACAATAAATAATACTAGTTCCAAGTGCAAGGAACACACTAATTCTAAAAGCGAGGAGAAATGTGCAGGAAAAGGACATTCAGGGAAAATTCCTCCATGGGTCTCAAGGTGTCAGGTCGTAGAGTCAAAGTGCTACAAGGCTTGTGTATAAGGCATGCTTCAAAGGTTCAGTTGAGAGAAACATGGACCTGACATTGGGCCAAAGACACAGGGATGCAAATGTGATTAGCAAGACACAATGAAACCCCCTTCAATGTATTTTTAACAATCCCTGAGAAAGTAAGCTTGGTAGTTTTTTCATGTTTAGAGAGTCTGAAAAAACGTAAAAGAAGACTCCAAGGAGTACCTTTTTCAGAGATAGTCTAGTCAGTTCAAAAAATGGGTAAACTGGCACCAAAAAGTCGTCTATTCAAAACCTTTTTAATGAGTGTGACAAAGACAAGATCACTCGGCAATCTTTTCAATTTTAAGGAGTCTGAAAAGAGCTTAACTATGGACTCACTTCCTTTTTCTGAATTTAGTCCCCTTAGCTCGAAAAAGTATAAAAGTTATTGAGGATAACTCTCCTGGCGATACGAATCTCCCGAAGCATACCTTTTTCCTCCATAATCTACAGTCCGGAAAAAGGGGTAAACTCATGCCAGTATATTTTCTTTTGGACCAATTTAACGAGTGTGAAGGAACAAGGTCACTCGACGATCTTTTCAATTTTAAGGAGTCTGAAAAGAGCTTAACTATGGACTCCGTGGGGGTTCCTTTTTCGTAAGTAATCTCCAAGGCCCGGAAAAGGTGATAAACCAAAGCCAAGGAGAATGTTCCTTTTTCGAAGATTTAGTCCCTCAAGGCCAAAAAAGGGTTAAACTTACGCCTTATAATACTCTTCTACCAAACCAAAATTCCTAGAGCATACTTTTATTCATACAATTGACCGTCCAGACCGAAAAAGGGGTAAACTACCATCGGAAATATGTTCCTTCAAATTTTTAGTTTGGCGAGCGTGAAGGACAACAAGATCGCTCGGAAATATTTTCATATTTAGAGAGTCTGAAAAGGTATTAAAGAAGACTCCAGAGGGCTACTTTTCTCAAGTAATCCTGACACAGTCACTTGTACCAAGAGGGGGAAGCAAGGGCTCCCATGCCCCCATTTGATAAACCAACAAATCAATTGTCGAGACCATGTCTCGAGAAGGAAAACATGAGCAAACAAGTTCTTTCTCAGGAGAAATTGAACATCGAGGATAAAATGCCACATAATTAACTTGTGGCGGGGTAGAGTCTACACGAACAATAGGAACATATAAAGGGGCAGACTGAACTAACGTTGAATTAGGATGGTGATTATCAGATGCCAACTGGTGGATAATGACAATTATTCCATTATGAGGAAAATGCATCACCCGTAAAAGCGTAGAAACCACAATGTTCATAGCATATACATAATCATGCCCGATAAGAATATTGAAATCTAACGGCCCTTGCACCACTATAACATCGACAAGGACAATCTTCCCACCTAATGAGATAGGAAACTGAAGAAGAATCCCCAAATATTCACTATGACATCCGTCAAAATCCAACAATTCGTGTGAAGTAGTCACAAGCTCGGGAGATCCCAAGGATTTCCAAACCAAGGATAATATACTTGTGAAGGCTCCTTCATCCATAATACATCGATAAATGTTTTTTGAATTAACTTCAAATCTTATTTGAAAAGGTGTAGAAGAAGGAAGACAAGGCTCAACAAGGTCATTCCAATCAAAGGAAACCATCCTAGGGTTTGGAGGGGGTGTGCTCGAAGTGAGCGGAATTTCCTCTTGTTATGAAAGTACTGAACTAGAAATGCTAAAAACATAGTTGATAGGCACATCACTCCTCAAGAGAAGAGTGGGATCAACCAAATACTGCATCAGCATGACCACTCTAGTAGACTCGACACTCTCCAAGAGAAGAGTGGGATCAACCGAAGACTGCATCGGCGTGACCACTTTCTCAACCACTGGTTGAATAGTCTGCGAGACTACATGGTCTAAAGGCACCTCACCCCCCAAGATAGGAGTGGGATCAGCCGAACATTGCATCGGCAGGACCACTTCATCAACAAAAGGTTGAAAAGACTTTGAGGAAACCTCTGAAAACTCAGAATCAAAAGAGCTTACAGATAGGTACCACAATCTTTGTACCTCTGGAATGCCAGGGCACAGATGAGTAAGGTGATCTCCCTTGAAAATATTACAAGGGAACTTAGGCTTATGTCCTATCCATATAGTTTTTTGAACCAAATTAATTCCCCTAGCATGACTAGCAGTGGAGGGTTTCACATCTCCAACATGACTTGCAGAGGTTGGTGATTAGTCAATAACATGACTCGCAGAGGCTACAGACCTATCATCAATATGACTAGTAGTGACTGGAATTTTTCCCCCAGCATGACTTGCAGAGGCTAGGTGAGTGCCTCTAGCATGACTTGCAAAATTTGGGTGTTGGTCTTCAACATGACTTGCAGAGGTTGATGACCTATCTCCAACATGACTTGTAGAGGTTGGTGAATTCTTCTTCCTATTCTTCCTATTTCTATTTCATTTAGACCTTCGATTACTAGTAACTGTACTTTCACCAAAAAAGGAAGAAGGAGGAGGAGAATACTTTGTTGATGAAGGAACATCAACATGGTGCCCATGACATAAAGTGCTTAACTGAGAAGCTTCAAGAGAATTAGGGACATTTGTAATGGTGCCCATCCAAACCGGTAGTCCCACATTCAACCTAGTAATGTAAAAAGTGGCATCAAAGGGACACCAATGTTTCCAAAGAAAGGAAAATCAAAATAATCCCATTTTGAAGGGGTTCCTTGGTTGACATCATCAGGAAATTTAGACATCAAGATCTTATGTGTAGGTTCTCCCCTTGTGAGATCATTTAAGTATGTAAAAGTCTTACACACTGACTCTAGTGAACCAGTGTTATAAAAACAATGTATATAAAGAGGTGGCTCCACGTTTCTAAGAGGAAGACCGAAAAGTCCTCATGACTGGTGTAGTGGGCGGTATACCACCTTAGGTCAGATACCCAAAGCAATGACTGAATAACTCACTATGGAAAACTAGGGAGCACAGAGCACACACTAAATTCTCCTAAAGGAAAATCAAGCAGACAACTATCTAGTTGGAAGGACAATTATGCCAATAAACACTAGGGAAACTAACAGGTGTAAGTGAAACTTGAACACAAAATCACCCTCCGGGTATACTCTTTGAAGCATGACCCGATGTCTATCCCAGGTACCACGGTATACCCTTGCACTCACCCATGTAAGTCCCTAGAATATGGGCAACTAAGTTTTCGACTTGCAGTTAGCCATCGGGCGGGTACAGTCGACAGCCAGGCGGATTGTAATGAGAATGATAACAAGTCAGAAACCTATCAAGGGTATCAAGAGCAAATGGTCCAGAGGATCTCAAATGGATTTGAGGTCCACGAAGTTCCATAGGCAAATGCATCCGGTAGTACTTCCAAGATAGATCCTCAATATGCGTTCCCCTCTACGTTCAGTTTGGCTTTGTAGGGATTATCTCCGCTACCTTTCCTCACACGACCTCGTGTTTAGCCCCTGTGTTAGAGAGGGGTCCTAGATAACTTTTACGTCACTAGACTTTAACACTCCCTAGATCTGACTCCAATGTTTGTTTAATGGCCTTGAAGAGTTTCCTCTCCAACCTAATCCAAGGCCCTAACCCTAAACTAGTTGGTTCACCCTACAAAAAAAAATTCTAGTGTATTTTAGATCTAACATTCTTTTTAATGGCTTGATTTACTCACAGGGATACGGTAGTGCAACTGATGTTGTTAAGACTTTTGCAAAAAATGAAACTTATAATAACAATGGCAAAGAAGGATTATATTTCTTATTTTTCTTTTGAAATGCTTTCAAGATGAGAAGAAAACACAACACTATGCTAATTTCCTTTTCTTTTTCAAATAACAATGCAAAACAAATGAAAAGAAAGAAAGAGACCTAACAAACTAAGTTTTTTTTAATTTTCTTCCAATCAAAGAAGAAATACAAAAATATGCTAAAAGAAAATGATGCTAAAAATAAGTTTAAAATGCTAGGAAACACAAGAAGACCAAGAAAAAAAAGTAAACTAAAACCCATACCCAGGATATGGTTGTTAAACAGAGACTATGGACTGATCCAAGAAATCCCTGAGAAGTGAACTTCAATAAGGAAAGAGGCAAACTCCCTCTTTTTTTTTAAACTTCCCTGAAACAGAGACGCGGACAGTTGCTTCAACAACTTGCGTATGTATGTGGGTTGTTTAGTGAGAAGAGCACATATGTACACGGGATGACCCACTACAGGGCGCGTACACCTTTATATTTCTTAAAAAAAAAAAAGGCAGACATTCTTATAGGGGGAGAACTGGTATGGCACCTGAAGGTGACCAAAATCCCTTAAAAGACTCAGACAACTTGCAAGAAACTTGAAAGGCAGAAAAACCAATCAGAAAACCCAAAATCCGCTAAGAAACCCTAGAGGTTATCCCAGTATGGTCGCCAATTCTGCTAGCGGGAAAAACCCTATATGACTACACCGGGGTTCAAAGTATAGGTAGATCAATCGACTGTCTAAAAGTTAACTACTTCTCTAAACTACTCCAAACATACCAAAACTCATACAAGAAAAAAAAGAAGATGGAGATCGGGTAACTATCCCTCTACTCTGTGTCCAGTGATGATCCCCTCATTCTTAGAAGTCTTGCTAACTGCACGCCTCCTTCCAAGGTTGGTCTGCATCCAAATATTGACAAACAGAAGACGGCAAGCATGCTATTCCATAGGGTTAGATGTTATAATGTCAAAATATAAATCAACACAAGTATTAAGACACTGTCATTTGGGACAGTAAAAGTAATTCTTTTATTAATAGCTCAATGATTATACCTTTACAATCAAAGTCGGTTGTCATCCGCAAACCTGGTCTAGGCTCCTCTTCACCAAGCTCCAAGTTCACCTTTTCATAAGATTCTCTTCTCAACCTTCTGATCTCTTCTTGGGAAGTGAATGGGTTATGATGGAAGAAGAATAGGAAAATGAGGGAATGTTGAGGTAATTATCACTAAAGGGCTGCAATAACTTGGGCAAGGAGGGGATGTGAAATGGGTAGAGTTTCACTGTTTTTATGTCTAGATGTAAAATGAGACCCCAACACCTCCTTTATATTCAAAAATTATGGTTATTCGGTTGGGTGACGGGCTATAGCCGGTGGATTAGTTGGGAAACCACCCAATAACCCATAATCTCAATGAATTCCTTGCCAATTTTTATTGTTTTCAACTTTTACAAGTATGCGCGGGTTGTAATGGTGTAGCATGCGTATGTACACGTGTTGTAGTGGTGCAACAAGCATATGTACGCGGGAAGTAGTGGTGCAGGGCGTGTACATCTTCAAAAAATGTTTTTTAAGAAGAGAAACTCAGCAGTGCTTTGGTAAAAAATATAAGTAAGAGGACCAAAGGCCAAGTATGCATGTGTAAAGCAATTTAGGGTTATAACACCTAGGTACCTAGAAAACAATATCTTATTTTGACTTGGACGGCCTTAAAATAAATGTTGTATGAGTAAAGTTTAAAAATTATAAAATTTCCCTTAAAAACAATTTTGCTAAGCTTGGTTGAAATTAGAGCATAGGTCTAAATGGGATATAAGGACAAAAAAATAATAATTAATCAATTAATAAAAGGGGGATGAAGAAAAATCAAATTTAAAATTTACAGGAGAAAGAATTTATCAAAAATTTAATTGTTTGTTATGTGCAAAAACTTGCTAATTTAAAACTTAGACAAAAAGGAGAAAATTAAATGCAAAAGGAACGTGGAACATAGAAGGGAATCTAGTCTATAGAACTTTCCAATTTAGAACTCAACTAAGCTTTAAGAAAGGTGTCGGTCATTAAGGGAATGTGAGGGAATAAAGGGACATCAAGGAGAGTTTTTAGGAACGTTTTTAGGTGGGTGAGGGAAATTGAAAAATTAATTTAATTAATTAAATGAAATTCTAGTGCAACTAAGGGATCGGGTGACAAGTGTACGAGGGAGAATTTTTCCTAATTAATTTTTAATAAAATGAATTTAATGTGCAAATGGAAGTGTCACTAAGAAGAACTCTATAAAAAAATGACAGAGAAGGGGAATGGATCATGACTGGTATGCGTATGGTTATGTTTCCATATTTTTCTCTTGACTTATTTTTCTTGTGAGAGTTGGGATACCCAACTCGGATAGAGAGTGGTAGCTTGACCTTGCGAGGCGAGCTGGGAGATGGCTTTCTTTGGTTTGTGTGTGTGGGCCATTTGCGGCTCGGGGGGCTCAGGGGGAAGAAGAGTACCCCTAGCATTGGTTGGGAGGTACCAGTGAGGTCTCAGTGATTAGCAAGATGGAGTGAGGAGGATTGCCAGGAGCCGAAGAACATCAACAAGTCGTCAGCCGGATTACGGTACAATTTTTTTTTTTATGTTGTAGTTGTAAATTAGTTAGAAGTGTACATAGATTTATTGTTGATTGAATTGTAATGGTTGTCGGATATGGTTGGGAATAGTCCCTCTCTTTGTTTTTGTTGTGTATTTCCTTGTTTTATTAATGTGAATAAACTATGCATGTGAGCAAGAAAAACGCCCAGCATAGGGG
>JASDQU011101504.1:14315-26233 GCA_032191745.1 Picea mariana
ATATATATATATATGCATATGACGCAACATTTTTTTATATGCACATATATTATCAAATAGAAGAAGCTACAATATATGAAAAATATTGAACAGAAACATGACGTGAACACTTGAGTTGCCTTGTTGAAATAGTCATTAATTCATTTTATTTACGGAACCCCAAAGAATGAAAGCAGGACAAGTCTTCCCATTTCTTTCTTTAAGTATAGGGCGGGTGCCACATAAGTATGGCCTATGACAAATTATTCTTCAATATAAAATGTAAGGAGTGAACAGAGTAGCCTTTATTTAAATCGAAATGTTGGGTAGGAGAAAGAAAATCTTGTCGTCCATGTTTAACGACACAAAAAAAGTATAAAATAAAATAAAAAACAATACCCGAGATTGGAAAACACCATACAAAAACCTCAAATATTGTATATTCAAATAAACTAGGTTACACAATACAACTGAGATTATTTTCCATGATGACTGCAATTGGGCCTGTCGCCGACAAAAAAAAAAAGAAGCTAATATGTACAATAATGAAGCCTGTGGACAGTATTTTATAGATTTCAACTTGATCATCGAATGCTTGATTTGTAAAAAACAACAAGTTGAATATAAATTTCGGGTCTTGGACTTCATTGGTGTTGCCAGCTAGATCTATCCCATCTTTTTTAATAGCTTGTCTCTTCTGGATATGGCATGTCTGCATTTGTTGGTTATTCAACATTCCATACTTTGTTAAGTGTTAATTTCCCTCTATCATAGAAAACTTGGGGTTTATGGTGCCTTCCTTGTAATGTTCCTAGTCATTGACATCTAAGACAACTTAGAGATGCGATTCAGGTCCAATTCAAATACGAGGGAGTGGTTTTATGTGACGTCAGCTTTGGGGGAAACAAATCTTGTTATCCAACAAAAGTTGAGACAAAAAAAAATTCAAGTATGGTGTGACTGTTATTCTCCCTGTATTTGATCATCTGTTTGGTTGAAAAGCCTGTCTGAAGATTTGTATGTTGAACTTCTTTGTTTTATTGTTGTAAATTGGAAGGGATGTCCAAGTTAGCTGCAAAATCTTCCTCTGTTGAAGTACATAGCTTCTTCCAACAGAACGGATCTGGCAAGTGTACCAAGTGTTGCAGACCACATCAAAATATATCTTTCGTTGTAGGGGTGGCAAACATCGCGGCCCACAAAATGGTCTGGAATATTCGGAAGTGATGTCCAATATTACTCCATGCTCGAATACACTCAGAAGGAAATTATAAAATTGGATACTCGCGAACGTGAGAAAATGTATGCGTGTTTGAATCAACATTATAAAATTACAGAACGTTTTGTTCCAAAGTTGCAACAGACTTGACAGAGAACCAGTTTCTATGTCAAAAAATGTTGAGCGACCTTTGGATGTAGTAACAAACTTGAAATACAATCAAATTTCGATCACTATTGATACTAATGTCAAGTGTAAGAAGTCGTGATCCCAGGCTCCAGGGAGTTTCACCTTCAGGCATCCACACTGGCAGTGACCCTGAGCTTCAGATAACTTCGGCTTCGCACATCGACACTCGCGATGGCAATGGGAACAATGTTATTGATTGCAGTGAGGCAATGTGGTGAACAAGCAGGGTTGTCATTGTAAAATCACTTAGACTGCAAAATTTTCAGACCTACAAAGAACATCGACTTTAGTGTTGCTTTGTCACGACAACTACAATGTTGCTTTGAGTCCAAAAATCTTTGGAAATTGGGTGTCCTGTGCGATAATGACCTTGACATTAGGTACATGTCAAACATCTATTATCTGGCATTGCAATGTTAATGCATTTCCATAGTGGACGATGACTTGATTGCATCGGCACAAGCAATATTAATTGTGTGATCAATTAACATCCTTGGAGGACGTGAATCCCAAACAACGGCTAAAACTTTTCGAACAACCGTGTGTTCAAAAAATACATTGTTCTATATTTTAAAAAATAAGAAATTGTATTGTTAGAGCAATTTTTTTTTTCCCCCATATATCAGATCCACTGCAACAGAAGAAATGCATTTTCCTTATCCAAAGCAAGGAAAACAATAGGAAGATTGATATTAGGTGGAAATAGCTATGGAATACACCACTACATTAAGGTCTCTTCTAAAGAATGAAATGAAATAATTACATGAAGGTGATAGTAAAAAGTGATTTTCAGAAACCAAATCATTACTTGAAGATGCCAAACTTCTTGCAGAAGGTGGTAGTATAAAGTAATCTTCAAAAAGTGTTGCAAAGTCCATAATCCAAAATTCCTTCACATTAACCTTTCTCAGTTACATGTCCATGCATGCATTAGAAACTTTTGAGAGTGTCGTTCCCTGGTTATATACCCACCTTCAAGTAGGAGGAGAATATGCGTGCAAAGAGGGGCAAGCTCATCGACCCAAATGCAATCATATGCATAGGAATAGTGAAAACAAATGTGCAGTAGCGTTAGAAAGTTGATTGTATGTGGAGTTTGTTACTACATCCAGAGGATGGTGAACAAACTTTGACAAAGAATATGACTTTCTGTCAAGTCTATTACCACACCCAGAAGTAGCTCAACAAACTTGAAATAGAAACTCCTGTAATTTTAGGATGTTGATTCAACTACCCATACAATTTCTCATACTCGCAACGATCAAAATTTATAATTTCCTTCTAAGTATATTCCCGAATGGAGTAATATTTCACGTCATTTACGAATATTCCAAACCATTTTGCAAGCCATAGTATGTGCGACTCCTCTGACGAAAGATAAATTCATGTGTGGTTTGCAGAATTTGATACACTTTTCAAATATGTGTTGTTGGCAGAAAATATATACTTCAACGAAGGAGAATTTTGCAGGTGACCTGAAAGTCCCTTCCAACTACTAGTAAAAAAACAAAGAAGTTCAACACAAAAATCTTCAAGCAGGCCTTTCAACTAACGAAATCATCGAATACAAGGAGAACACCAATCACAAGATACTTGAATTTGTTTTTGTGTGTCTGAGTTGTTGTTGCCTAACAGAATTTTTTTTCGCTCAAAGCTTACGTCACATAAAACCATTCCCTCCTCTTTCAATTGGGCCTGAATGGCATCTCTAAGTTGTCTCACATGTCCATGACCAAGAACATTACAACGAAGGCACCTTAAAGCCCAACTCTTCGATGATAGAGAGAAATGGGAATACGTATTTAAAATGAATGTTGGAGGATGATAGTATAATCTTTCGTACAATTTGGTTTCATTCGTATTAATGGCAGATGCCCTCGATCTTTTCTCTTATTAATGCCAATCTTTTCGAATATGTATGTTGAATAGTCACTAATAACACGAGTTAACATTCCCATATGCAAGCGGATTCTCAAATATGACAACCAGTAATATATGCACAGTATTAAAGAGAAACATGACGTCAAGACCTTTGTGGATGAGACACTTGTGGATGGCAGCGTGGTAGTAAAATATTGCACTATTACTATGATGATGCCTTTAAAAAACTAAAATAACCAACACTTTTTGCAAATTCAAAATGGACACAAAAAAAATTATCAGATCCCATAATATTCGCCTGTTAATGTGTTTTAATGGGAGATGTCCTCGAGCTTTCCACGTATTAAAGACAATATTTTTGAACCTATCTGGTGGGTTGTCTATAGTAAAATCATAATTAATGTGCATTGGGAAGGGTGGAAGGTAATTCTTTTAAACTTTTCTGAACCCGAGAGTGCGTGAACCCGCGAAACTTTGAAGACTCGACTAAGTATGGAAAGGCAGGTCGGACAGATGGAGTCATCGTAGGTAGAGTCAAGCTTGCAAGTTCTAGGAGTTTGGGGTCGAATTGTAGAGCACACAAGTTTTGGGTGCAAGATATATGCCTCGAACACGGGTTACCAAAGTTCGATAGCAACTATCTGCGAACCCGCGTTCATAAAATTGGCTAAGTATGCAAACAAATGGCGGTCAGTCGAACTCGTGATGTGAAGATATAGATGGAGATGACGATTTGGTATTTCACCACACCGGGAACTGGAGAGCACAGAAACGTGAAAAAGTATAGAACTAGAAACACATAATAGAGGGTAAGAACAAAAGGGAAAAACAGGCAAGCTTAAAATAAATTGGCTAAGTATGCAAACGAATGACGGTCGGTCGGAATCATGATGTAAAGATATAGATGGACGAAAATGTATTGCAACAGGCTTGTCAAGATATGCAAGAAAGCAACCGCAAAACCGATACCCACCGGTGAATGGAGAAGGACATAAGTGCAACCCCTGGCCCGCAAACTGTAACAACAGGTCCAACTGCAGATGCAGGACCCCAACCTTGCAAAGTTGAAGAAAACAACATCAAGCAACAAATAACAAACCAGTGAAGAAGCACCAAAAGGCCCAACTGCAGCTGCAGGACCTCAACCCTACAAATTTGAATCAAACAACAATAAGCAGCATCCAGCGAACCAAGGAGCAAGCACCAACCAGCCGACCAGAAATGTCGGTGAAGAACAATATTGGCCAAATTCACTGCACACAAGATTGTATCAAAAATTTCGGAGGAAAATGTATTGTAACACATCTGTTAAGCAAACATTTCAGGTTGTGAGGCATGTTAGGTAAACATTTAAGGTTGTTAAGACTGTCCAAAGGCCTGCCACTATGCAAGCAATTAAGAAAGGTGCAGTTTTCACGATTGGTATTTTTCAATACTAGGAGCGTTCAAAATCCTCTTGATGTCCATCTTTGTATGTGATTACTACGACCAGAGAAGCAGGACTGTAATGTTGTCTTTGTCTCATTTCTGATCGCCAATGTTCGACATAGAACCTACCTCCATCGCAACCACAGTGACGTATAGGAAAAAGAAATTGTATTTTCTCCCCACATACAAAGATGTTCTGCAAGAGGATTTCGACTCAGGCATCCCCAGCAGTGAAATTTATCACCTGTAAACTACAAATAGCAAAGGAAACTAAGCATGGCACTGAAACCTACCCGTCGATGGGGAATGAAAGAAGGCTAGTTCTAATCGTTGTTGCAGAAACCCAAGTGTGCAAACTACAACAAGACCAACAAGAAAACAAGAACAAGAGAAATAGGCAAACAAGAAACCAGTGAACAAGCAAGGAGCAAGCATGGACCACTGAACCAGTAATGCCCCTGAAGAAAGGTACAGTTTTCACGATTGATATTTTTTCAATACTTGGAGTGTTCAAAATCCTCTTGTTGTCCATCTTTGTATGTGATTACTACGACCAGAGAAGCAGGACTATAACGTTGTCTTCGTCTCATTCCTGATCGCCAATGTTCTACACAAAAGCTACCTCTATCGCAGCCACAGTGGCGTATAGGAAAAGGAAATCGTATTCTCTCCTCACATACAAAGAGGTTCTGCAAGAGGATTTTGACTCAGGCATCCCCAGTAGTGAAATGTCTCACCTACAAACTGCAAATAGAAGAGGAGGCTAAACACGGCACTGAAACCTACCCGTCGATGGGGAACGACAGAAGGCTAGTTCCAATCGCGGTTGCAGAAACACAAGCGTGCAAACTGCAACAAGACCAACAAGAAAACAAGAACAA
The DNA here is from genome assembly GCA_032191745.1 of Picea mariana. Classification (NCBI taxonomy): domain Eukaryota; kingdom Viridiplantae; phylum Streptophyta; class Pinopsida; order Pinales; family Pinaceae; genus Picea; species Picea mariana. Next base: position 19,893 of record JASDQU011101504.1, read on the forward strand.
CAGCAATAAGAGAACAAGAAACTAGTGAACAAGCAAGGAGCAAGCATGAACCATTGGACCAGTAATGTCACTGAAGAACAATATTGCCCATATTCACTGCAGAGAACATTGCATAAAACAAAAAAATATATAAAAAAAAGGAGGAAAATTTATTGTAACAAGCCTGTTAAGTAAACATTTAAGGTTGTGAGGCTTGTTCGGTAAACATTAAGTCTGTCAGGACTGTTGAGTAAACATTTAAGAAAGAATGCAGTGTGGCAGCTCTGTTACGTACCAAAAAAAATTTATTATATTATTTTATAACAATTAAAAAAAAAAAGTAACAATAGTTCGAACAATAGAGGGTATGTAAAAAAAAATATATTCAAAGGACAAAGTAATATGAAGTGAACTAATAAAAACCTGACTCTCTATCTTCAAAACTTCGGATATCCAAACATTTCAAGAATAAAAGTAAAAATTCAGAAAGACCATATATGATCAAAAACTTTGGATATGATAACATATAAAACATTGGGAATAACAAAGCTGGCAATAAGACCTCCAATCTATTATCCAATCATGTCATAACATATATGGTATTTTTTATTATATAAAAATCAATGTTTTTAGTTCCCTAGTTCCAACAATAGTTATTATGCAAATATTTTTGGTCAAAGGACAAACTAATATGAAGTCAACGAATTATTGATCGCTACAGTCCCTCTAAGCCTTTGACAGGGACTAATAATACTTATTGAAATGATGTGAAATGAAAGGTTTGGTCATTTATTTTTATTGGAAAATATAAAATATTTACAACTTTTTGAATTTCAAACTATAAATCTATATTGTAAATTATGATTTAAAAAATTCAAGGTAAATAAGGTTTAAGCTTTTTGTGTATATGATATTTTTCTTAATAATACTTATACTTATTGAAATAATGTGAAATGAAATGTTTGGTATTTTTTTTAATTGGAAAATGCTAAACATTTACAACTTTTTGAATTTCAAACTATGAATTTGTATGCGTAAATTATGATTCAAAAATATTAAATAGGTAAAAAAGTTTTAAGCTTTTTATGTATTGATATTTTTTTTTTTAAATTTTAAAAAATTATTAAACTACAAATTTTAATAATAAAAATTATATATATATATATATATATATATATATATATATATATATATAATATTAAAGTTTGAAAATAACAAAGTTTCATTTTCATCGTCATAAAAACATGATTTTTTATGTATTTTGTTAACTTATGAATCAAAGGGAAAATTTGCTATAAACGACTCCAATAGATAATGGTTCCAACTTCGTAAGTTATTCATTAAGACTTTTTACAATGTGCGGGTAGGGTAAATGAAAAAGTCGTGTGAAATACCAACGTTAGACCAGTAAAAATAGAGTGAAATTTCCTTTGACTCGAGCGAACCTCTGTCGACTTATCCTTAATTATCGATACGGTTGTTTTGTGGTCGGCATCTTCTATGCGACTCTGCAAGTTGTGGTGTGGAAGAAATTTTTTTATCGCTTTTCTTGTAAAGCGTGTGGGCTTCAAATTTTCTATGTAGACTATAATGGCCATTTCATTTATATATCACATTATTAGTTGTTTTGATTTATATATGACATTATTAGTTGTTACCATCTATAGGCCACCTTATTTTCCACACACATCATCCTCTTAGAAACTCATAGGTCCCCTCGTTCAGTGAGCTTGACAACATCCTATCCCGGGGTGAGAGCAATCAATTCCCTGTTAAATTCTAAATGCAAAATTTGGATGAAAACTAATTTTTCATATGATAATTAGCGTGAAGAGTATTTAGAAAAACCACAGAGACCTGTAAACACATACTTCATTTGATTGGACAACTTCATCCTTACTTGCCTAGTTAGGGAGAGAAAAATCAATCCATGAATTGATTGGTTCCTTGAGAGGCAACGAACATGAATCGCTTTGCATTTCTGCGAAGGAACTCCATCTTTCACTTCTATCTTTCAACATTGAGTTGACATGTGGAATTTATTGCACTAAAAAGTGCTTTTTACATGTAGTATGACTGAGATGTATAATTTCTTTAGTGCTCAACATGGAGTTGACAAATGACATTAAAAAAATTATTATTCAAAAAAGAAATATTTCAATTCCTACCTTAAGTAAAGTATTTTTATAACAATCTATATTATGGGGAAAAGGATCAAGTCCCTTAGGTTTGGACCTCAAGGGATTTGATCCCTCTGGCGCATGAGAATCTTGGTTAAAACATTTCAATGGTGTGTTACCCAATGGGGATGAAAACCAAAGGCAAGCAAAATTTCTTTGATATATTGCCAATTTAATTTGTCAAAAGTTGTTGACATATCCAGTCTAATAAGCATACCCAGAGTTCCAGAAGATTTGAGGGAATGGACCACCTCATTTTCCAAAATAATGTAGTCTAGTATTTTCTTGCCTTCCACGTAGTCAAATTGCTCTGGACTCGCCAAGAGAGGCATAAGGGGTTTTAGTCGGGAGGCCAGAACTTTGGTTATAATTTTGTAAATGACATTGCAAAGGGAAATTGGATGGAAATAGGAGGGATCTAAGGCTTGTGATTCCTTTGGGATAAGGGTGATGAACGTGGCATTGAGAGTCGGGAGGATGTCATAGATTCTTTGGGATTCAACCACTAGAGCCCACATATCCATTTTGACAATAGGCCAACAATTATGAAATAAATCATAGGTAAACTCATCCAGACCTTGGGATTTTCCTGGGGAAAGGTTCATAACAACTTCTTCAACCTCGTGGAGGGAAATAGGTTGCATCAAGCAGTCATTATGTTCAATAGAGATGAGATTTGGGATGTTTCTTATGATGGAAAGAATAGATTTAGATCTATCCAGAATGGGTTCAAATAAGAGAGTGCTAAAATAAGTGGTGAGTTCTTGCTCAATATCATTATGGGCAGTTAGCTTATTAACTTGAGTCGTCTTAATCTGAGTGATGTGGTTAGCTTGCCTATTCTGGAGCATGGAGCGATGGAAAAACTTAGAGTTGCACTCCCCTTCTTTCATCCATTGAACTCTAGATTTCTTTCTCCAGAGGATTTCCTCTTGACATTGTCGCTCTTCTAGTTGGTTGGCTATCTACTTCTCCTAGTTGATGGAATCCTTAGTCCATCCTTGGTTAATGTCCTGTTGTTATAGTTCTTCTATCTGAGACTCCATCCTTTTCCTCTCTTGAAAAATATTACCAAATACATGTATGTTCTAGATCTTGAGATGAGTTTTTAAGGCCTTCGGATGTTGTTGGAAGCGATACATTATTTTTCATGAGTCATATCAGCCTCCTACCACCATTTCTGAATATTCTCTTGAAAGTATGGGTGAGAAAGCCAAAATTTCTCAAGCCGGAACAACCTCTTGCAGGGGTCCCTGTACTTCCATGGAAAGACTAATATGCCAATGATCCGAGCCGGTAGCTGGAAAAATATTGGCCTCCATCTAATACCAAGAGAGAATTAGCGACTCAGAGACAAGGTATATATCAAGCCTGCAAGCAATCTGTTGATTTCCCCCACATTTATTGTTCCATGTGAACCTTCCATTGTTAGTATTGATATCAATGAGCTTGTTGTCTTGCATGAAGGAGTGGAAGGAGTCAATTTCCCCTTTAAGTCTATGGATTCCACTTTTTTTTTTCCTCTAGTGAAGATATCGTGTTGAAATATCCCCCCAGGATCCAAAAACTAGATCAAACAGTTTCCTCTAAACCCTGAAGCGATTTGAGGAAGTCTATTTTCCTGTTTAGATGATGAGGACTGTACACATTGGTGACAAACCCAGACATCTCATCTCCAATTGGTTTGAAGTGAGTTGTAAGATTTCGAGGTGTGCTAAAGAAAATATCCCAGATAATCGTGGCAAGGTTCCACAAAATGAAAATCCCTCCAACAACTCCCTTGGCATCTAGAGCCATAGAAAGCCTTGACTTCCAAATTTTCCTGGCAATGTTATCTAGAGAAGAAATGGAACACTTAGTTTCTTGAAGAAGAAAAATATATGGACCATTAGAGGAAATTTGCTCAAAAAATGGGTCTTATAAGACAAACCATGCTTGTTGGGTTGGAAATTCAATAACCAATAAAATTTCAAAGAATTGAATCAACCATAATAGTTGAGTTGGACATATAAAAATCAAGGAGGATTATGTGTTATGTTTCTATTTGACAATATTTAACCATATGTACACCTCATCTTAATTCAGATCTTGGTGAAATCGTCTCGTGATATGTTCAATATCTTTAAAATACTCAATATGGAATACTTTATATTATTAGTACTTTTGTTATTTATTATATTATATCTATTATGATTTATTTGTTATATTTCCATTATTATTATATATCAATAATAATGTGTTATTCAAATGGCGATTCCTCTGCTGAACAAGAAGATTGTGAAGAACCGCATCAAGAAGTTCATCAGGCCTCAGAGTGACCGTCGTATCTGTGTTAAGGAGATTGTGCCGGCCGTAGCGGAGAACGAAAAGGGAAATGGCGCGGCGGCCAAGCTGCCAACATTCTCTACCCTGAAACCCCATTTGATTTTGGAGGCACCGCATGCTGCGGACGCCATAAGCTTCTACCAGCGCGTGTTTGGGGACGAAGAGATTGAGAAGTCTCACCACTCTCAGTGTAAGGCCGATCAAGAGCTCCCTCTCATCCTTCATGCCCATTTGAAGTTTAGTTCTGCGGAGGTTATGGTCTGTGACGAAGCTGAGGAGGTCGGGGCAGAACTAGCAGCCGGCGTAGAGGAAACTGAGGAGGACGGCTCCGACTCATTCTCTGGCGAGAGCGAACCAGCGATTTGGGATCGGATCAATGTTGAGAATAGGCGGAGGGTGTGGCAAGTACTAAACCCTAGCCGCCACCGCCTTCTTGACTTACAGATTGGAAGCCAGTCAAATAGCAGAGACCTCAGAGTTCTTCGGCTCTTGGGGGATTCTCCGCCTTCGCTCTGGGGCAGAAATCTAGTTAAGAGGAATGCAGGACCGAGGATTCACTCGGAATATCGCGGCAAGACTAGCTCTGAAACTACAGCAAGCTTCCCCCTTTTTATAAAGACCATTGCCAGATCTTCTATCTGCTTGCAGGCTCAAGACTCAGTTTCCGTTTTTGAACTCAAAACCCAAATCCACCAAGCTACAGGTATTCCGCCTGGATTCCAACGACTAATCTTCGAAGGACGGCAGCTTGGAGATGGTTCTCTGCTACGGGACTACGGAAATCTAAAAAACGCAACCATTTCTCTCACTTCTCGGTTGCGTGGAGGAGCGCCTTCAGCCACTCATCCAAGCTCTTACAAGCAGGCCGTGAAATCAGGAACTTCCGCTCCCTCGGGGTTCAAGGCTGAAGCTTCAAAATTAAATGAGCCCTTTGGATCTGCCTTCATTGTGGAGCAGTGCCTAGAACCTCCAACAGCAGAAGTCGAAGATCCCCAAGTCTATGGCTACGCCTTTCTCTAGCAGGCCAAAGCCCTCATTTGTCGCTTCAATGGACTTTGGCCCTCGACCCCTGCGCTAAAGGAATGGGTTAACAAGACCTGGTCGGAGGGGCATGAGCTGTTCTTCTGCTCCAAGGGGTTCTTCATCGTCAACTTCTCCACAAAAGCCGAATGTCAACGCGTGCTAGAGCAAGGTCCTTGGTTCTGGGGCAGATCTGGACTCTCCATGCAGCGATGGTTCCCAGAATTCAATCCACTGATCATGACAGCCATGACCACATCGGTCTGGGTAAGACTACCCAATCTACCCCTGCATTTCTAGTCTGCATATTTTTTACCCACATTGGGCAATGCATTGGGTAGATTTATCAAGATAGACACAGACAGAATAACGAAAGGATTCATCACTTTCGCCCGCCTATGCATTGAAATTGACCTCAGTCAAGGGCTTCCAGATAGGATTCTTATAGAATAGGGTGACGGAGATCCTTTCATACAGATGGTCGACTATGAGAACACTGCCTTCAGATGTCGCTCCTGTCAGCAAACAGAGCACCTCCAAGCAACTTGTCCTCTTTCCCCCATCTCTCCCTCAACTTCGGGAGCACGGAAAAGAGCCAATGTTTGGCAAGGACCAAAATCTCACAAAAGCCGCCCGAACCCTTCCTCCGACAACAAGCAACATCACAAAGATGCTCAAACTCCTACGCCTTCCTCAAGGCCTTCGCAGGCCCCAACTCTCGCTCAGCAGCCAACTGTTGACCCAAAACACCAGCCTGCAGCCTCGACACAAAATCCTGCAGATTCAAAAGTCATGATTCCAACTCCCGCAGTTAAGTCCTTCCACCCACCTCACGAA
>JASDQU011101505.1:34974-50332 GCA_032191745.1 Picea mariana
AATAATGGTGTTGTATGATGTCATAACATACCACCTCTCCATTGTCTTATTTCTTTGGCCTGGTTGTTTAGTAACCCTTGTTCTTTGGCTTCATGCTCCATTTTATTTGAGTCTAAAGTGATTCCCACTCTACCCTACTCTTCACAATCCCTGGCACCCTGACTTCTCCTCTCACTCCCCCGACTTCATTGTGTGTATATTCTTCCCTACAATTTTGTGCAGTGACCATCACTACCATGGCCATAGTCACATAGGTGTTTCACTCAATCAAAAAACTCGAGCTATCATTTCCCAAACAGATGAATACTATGAAGCGCATACTCCATTAAATATCCAAGAGGAATTAGACCTGGTTGAGGTTGATATTCGCGTTCTTTGTCACTTCATAGATAATGAAATAGTAGACACTGAAATTGGTTCCTAGATTCCCAACCCTAGATCTTATCATGCTCGTGCCACTCTATACACCAAGACAGTGGACCTCTACTAGCTCCTAAAGACTCTCATGGGAAAGGTTCTAGTTGAAATAAATAAGACAGATGAGGAAATATTCTCACAGTTAGATGAAATACAGAGGTAGTTTCAACTCATGGACAGGAAGTTGGATAGAAGGGTCAATTCCAATGTCGACGATGTTGGATCGAGCCAGGAGAAATACCAAGTAATGGATACTCATCCAAAGGTTCCCCCGGGTCTTCCCCCTTATTTTTTGATGTTATTTCAAGTATGTTCTTTGTTGTATAGTCTAGTAGGTCATGAGGATCCACTCCTCCCTCCAAATTGTATTCAAGATAATCATAGGGATAGGCTTGATATGCTCAAAGATACTTTGACATGTAGACATATTAGCTCTTGTTTTTTGTGCTCTGGAACTATAATGGACAACACAAACTTATCTTTTGTGGTTGGTCTAGTTTTCCAAGTGGTAGACCAACCAAATTTCTTGTATAAATAACTCTTTTTTCAGTAATAGAAGGACTCATGAAGGGATTGATTACAAAAAAAGTTGGGGGGGGGAGGAGGGGGGGGTTATACTTAACATGGGGATTTTTCTAGGGCTTTGCATACCCCTCCCCTTTGACAAACAAATGTTTTCCTCAACACTTGACTAACCGCAGGTGTTTCTGTATGAATAACTCATCTTTCCATGTCGCCTCTTCCACTAGTAGGTTCTTCTATTAAGAGGTACTTAGAAATTGATCAATTTTGCATTTGTTTAATACTTGTTTCAAGGATTGTTTATGGTTATAGTATGATTTTCCCCTCTTCATTAATCTCTGGTAAAATAGTTTGGATTGGGATCTTGTCACCAATTACCTTATTTAAGAAAGAAACATGTAAGACTATATGTACACATGAAGATGGAGGCAACTCTAATTTGTAAGCCATACTTTCAATTATTTGCAATACCTTATAGGGGCCATAATTTTGGGGTGCTAATTCATTTTCATTATTTTTTTCTTGAGGGTGTCATATGTTTATATGGTTGTAACCTAAAAAATACCCAATCTCCCACTTCAAATTCCCTTTCACTGTTATGTTGATCTACTTGTTGTTTCATCATATTTCGTGCCATAATAAAGTTGTCTTTCAATAGTTTGAGAACCTCTTGTTGGTGCCCTATGTGGTCCTCCTCTACCTAAACCTGTGTAGTCCCTTTTAAGGGTGATGTGATGGATGGAGGATGATATCCATAAAGTKCCAGAAATGGGGACATTTTTTATGAAGTRTGGACGGATTTGTTGTACCACCACTCTACCAAGGGTAACCACTTGACCCATTGTGTCTATTTATCATATGAAAATCAATGAAGATAACCTTCTAGACATTTATTCACAATATATTGGAATTATTGTCATTGATTTCAAAGGAGTAATTTTTTCATTAATGTCATATTACAGCTTTACAAATATACACAGGATTTCCAAGATTGATTTATATATAGGTTTACAAATATATTAAAAAAGGGAGTGCACGTGAAAAAGGAAAAAGTGAAATGGTGGTTTCAAACCCATGGGTTTGGAAGCACGTGGTACTTGACCATGGTTTTTGGAAAAGTGAAACAAAAAAGGGGAACTAATTATTTAATTAATGGGTGTCATGTCATTTTGAATTAACTTGTCCCTTCATGAAGGGTCATGATAAAGTAAAAAAAGATAAAGTGTGTGGGTTAAAAATGTAATAAAATTTGAAGTGGATGAGAAAAGATTGAATAGAATTCCAAAAGGGGAGAGTTGGGAAATTAGTTTCAGGTCAGCTTGGCATTTTCACAATAACTTATCTTTTGGGACTCGGTGAAGGTAATGTGAAAGTTATCATATTTTGAAGAAATTATATGTACAAAAGAAGAAATTGTAACTTGAAGTTTGGTGCCGCTTAAACAAATAGATTTATGTCTCTTACTAAGTTGATTCTTAGGGGTGGGGATTGGTGTCTCTAGTATATTGGTTTCTATGAAGATATGTAAGGTTAGGTTGGTTCCTACCAAGGTTTGTACCAATGGGGATTGGTTTCTCTAGTAGGTTGGTTCCTACAAATATTTGTAACAATAATTAGGTGCCTAAAAATAATTATAAAGACTAGTTTTGTGGTTTTCTCCCGAAAGGGTTTCAACGTAAATATTGTTTTCCATGTTCTCCAGTTAATAGATCTCATATATTATTGTTTTCCTATGGTTAATAAATGTTTGAAAAAAATAAAAAAATGTCTTATACTAATTCACACCCCTCTTAGTATAATTTTTCTCTCAAGAATTGGTATCAGAGTAGGTTCCTTTGAAAGCAGTCTAACCACTAGAATGTAGATTTTGGGAGCACATATGGTTGGTCAAGAAGGTTTATCCAAAAACAAGGCTCTATTTTTTACAGAACAAGCTATGTCTTATGGAGCATAAGAATGTGAACCTATTTAATGTCTCTTGGTTTTGATATTTGGTAATCTATTGTGACCAGTTATAAAGATCCAACATGTCCACCAATGGATTAGGCTAGAAAGAAGGCTAGTGAAAATTATGAAAAATCAAAGTTTGTCAAGTTAATGCATTTTGAATTTGAAAAGGACATTTAGGACAAACTTCAAAAATTCTATGAAGGTTATGAAAAGGTTAAGAAAGAAAAGCTACAAACTCATAGAAGATAGTTCGAGAGTCTGAAAAAGAAAGACAAAGAAAATGGTGCATCCTATCTCCTTCATGTGGATAAAATTGTCAACAACATCATAGGACTTGGTGAAAAGGTTGAATAACCAATGATTGTGAAAAAGGTGATAAGGTCACTTCCCTTAATATTTGATGCAAAATTTTCTGCCATTGAATAAATGAAGGATCTTAATTCATTGAAAATGGATGAATTGCATGGGATTCTCATGGCATATGAAATGAGGACTGAGAAAGAGAATCCATCAAAGAAAGAAGTAGCCTTCAAATATTGAAAGAAGATGAAGAAAAAATAACACAAATCAAGTGAGTATTCCAGTTGTGAATCAGACGCAGAGGAAGCACATTTTGTGACAAAACTCAAAAAGGGATATACCAAATACAAAGGTAAGTTTCCCTTTAAATGCTTTAATTGTGAAAAAGTAGGACATTTTGCTGCTAAGTGTCCATATGAAAAAAAATGAAATTAGTGATGATCAAGAAGACCATAACATAAAGAAAGGGAGAAAGCATCATCAATACAAAAAGAACAAGCATGAAAAGAAGAAGAACACTTATAATAAAAAGAAGAGTCTCTACTCAAAAGGGGTTAGTGACTCTTTTGAAGAGAGGGATGAAAGTATCTCCGATGGTGATAGAGAAGAATCTATCTTCATGGAAATCAAAACAAATATTGATGAAGTCAAAAGGATAGAAATGATAGACTCAAAAGAAGAGAAAAATGTTGAAACAAATGGAGAAGTGGATCTTGAGGAAGAACCTATGTGTGCCTTAAGCAAATAAAAAATCTCAGGAAAAATAATTTGAAACAAAAGGAGCAACTGCAGAAATAGGAAGAAAAAGATTGTGATTCAAAAGAAAAAATGTCACAAAGCCTTGAAGAAATAAAAAATACTATCATGAACCTAAAATTTCAAATAGAAGAGGCAAGATTGATAGAAGAAGTGGTGAGAATATAGCTAGAGGAAAAAGAAGAAAACTATGAAAATCTAGAATATGAAATTGTTTCCTTAAGAAATGAAGTGGAGAAAACAATTGCGAAGTTGAATAGAAAATTGAAGTTTGAAAAGAATATTGAAACCTTAGATGATATAACAAATTTCCAATATCACCATTCATTAATACTGATATTGGTTATGATAAGAGTTATATTACCACCAAAGAAGATTCAAAAGATACAGAGCCACTGAAGAAATTAAATGAAGAAAAAACTAAAAGTTATGTGGATGTACTCAAAAGATCCATCAATGATGAAGACAATAGGAAGAAATAAAATGATGTTCCAAAAAGAATTGGAATTCCTTCCAAATATAACAAGGACATATTCATAACATCTTTTCCACCAAGTTGGTCTCACACAACTCACTTTGAAAAACACACTACAAGTATTGGGTCCCAACTGTTGAGAAAGATGGGCTATACCGGAGGACTTGGAAAAAATAAATAGGGTATTTTTGTTCCTATTACCCCTAAGATGAAGTAACCAAGAACAGGTCTTGGATATGATATTGGTGTTGCCTCCCATCCTACACCTGGCCTTCCTACAACCAGATAATTTTTCTTTGTTGCAAGTGGAGTTTAGAGTGGTTTGATACAAGAGAAACCTATTGTTGATTATGTTGAATAGATTGATGAGTTTTTTGTTCCCCATATGCCAAAATTTGAGCATGTTGTTATAGATGAAAATGTTGTTGATATGTCAGGTTATTATAATCCTATAAGTGAACCTAACCACAATCCTACTTCCTCTAATTACCCAATGCAAAAATATATGCCCTATCATCATCCTCGCCATAAAAATTGAAGGAATGACAATCATGCTTTCATATATTTGGAGAAGAGATGTGAAAGACAAAATTATGGACCAATGTCAACTACCAAGATAGATTGTGGTTGGAGTGATGGATGGTCATGGAATCATTTAACCATATGTTTGAGGACTTCATATCGTTGTGTATCATCTATTGTGAATTCATGCAGCATTCCTCTTACTTACTGATGATTTCCTTGGAAGTGGTCGAATGAGGATCGACCTGACATGACAGTCGATTGTAGTTTCGACTGAGTATTCATAAACTGAGTTTCAATTGGGTTTTATGTTGACCGGAATTTTTTATCAGAACTATTTTTTCTACTTATTGATCCTCGGGGGCGGAATACTTGAAGTTGTTGATATGAAAACCCAATTGATGTCGTCTTGTTGACTCAATTGTTTCTTGTTGAAATGAATTAGATTTGTTGAGACCAATCAAACCATGTTCAAATGTTGTTGGATGTGTACTACTGCTTATGTTGGATATATAAAATGTTTGGATTGATATAGAATGAATATTGTGCATTGTTTATGAAAATGTTCATACTTCTTCAAGAGTGTTGTTTTATCATGTTTGAGAAGTTTTTGTAGTCAAAACAAATTAATGGGAATGCAATTGGCAGTAATATCCATCTCTTCTAGACACAAAGTGCTTAAGGAGAAGCACAAGTTAATGGGAACAATCCATTTTCCATTGATGTCAAAGGAATGAGTTGCAGAAATGGGGGGAATTATTTCTATGCCTAGTGGACTATGTGTTTCATTGAAGGATTTCCATCAATGACAAAGGGGGATATTGTTGGAATTATTGTCATTGATTTTAAAGGATTAATGTTGTCATTAATGTCATATTTCATCTTTAAAAATACACACAGTATTTCCAATACTGATTTATATATAGGTTTACAAGTATATTAAAAAAAGGAGGTGCACGTGAAAAAGTAAAAAGTGAAATGATGGTTTCAAACCCATGGGTTTGGAAGCCCATGGTAATTCACTGTGGTATTTGGAAAAGTGAAATAAAATAAGGGGAATTAGGTGACATTTCATACCATGAAATTTTGAGGATATGAAGACGATATATATGGATACATGTGATCAAAATATCAGAAATTGGTTCACTATACTTTCTAAGATATACCCTATGGAATGTAGGGTTCTTGAATGCTCTTGAAATCAGTTCAAACATGTCATTTTGGAATGTTCGCTATAATTTATTTTCTGGGATGTTTCAGATCATGAAATTTTTATGAGATGGATATGAAATCTCTAGGTACATATGGTTAAAATTTCAGAAGTTGTTTCACTACAATTTCTTAGATATTCCCTATGGAAGTTAGGGTTTCTGAATAGTCCTAAAATCATTTTTGAAAGGTCGGTGCGTAATTTTCAATATAATTTTTTTATAGGAATTTTCATACTGTGAATTTTTCAAGGATATAAGGAGACATACAAAAATAACTCGGGTAAAAATTTTAGACTTTGTTTCTCTATACCTTATGAGATATACTCTGTGGAATTTAGGGTTTTTGAATGGTACTGAAATCAGTTTCAAATAGGTCAGCTTGGCATTTTATCTATAACTTGTTTTTTGGGAATTTTTAGACTGTGAAAATTTTTAGAGATCTGAGAAGACATATCGAAGTACCTCAAGTAAAAAATTTAGAAAAAGAATTGTAAAATTGGATATGTAGCATGTTGTACAAGATCATTCTTGGGAAGAGGAAAACAACAACAATCTTTGAGAAACTTACCATAAATTTCATTTGGAAATTCAAATTTTGATCAGACGTGTTGAAGGAAAAAGTAGAATGAAGACTCAGTGAAAGTGATGTGAATGTTATCATATTTTGAAGAAGTTATATGTACTAAAGAATAAATTGTAAATTGAAGGTTGGTTTCACTCAAACAAAGAGATCGGTGTCTCTTGCCAAGTTGGTGCTTAGCGGTGGGGATTGGTGTCTCCAGTATATTGGTGTCTATGAAGATCTATAAGAGTAGGCTGGTTCCTACCAGGGTTTGTACCAGTGAGGATCAATGTCTCCAGTAGGTTGGTGCCAAATATTTGTAACATCAAGTTGGTGCCTACAAAAAATTATAAAGAGAAGTTTTTTGGTTTTCTTCTAAAAGGGTTTCCATGTAAATGTTGTGTTCCATGGTCTGTAGTTAAAATATCTCATGTGTAATTGTTTTCCTATGGTTAATGAATGTTTGAAAAAGAAAAAATTCATCTTATATTGATTTATCTCCCCCTCTCAGTATAAGTGAGTTCTCAACACAATATTCTTTTTTCCATCAAATTGAGGATGGTAAAATGAGTTGTGAGCCAATTGAATACCCAAACAAGAAAATAATATAATCCAAAATTTTCCAGTGAGTTTTGGCTATCTGTCACTTACAATAATATTGTGGAATCCATGTAGCTTTTGAACTGCTTCCATGAATGTTGCAGCTACCGTACTTGTTTTAAAAGGATGATAAAGAAAGCAAAAATGGGCATACTTTGTCAGTTGATCCACTACTACCATGATGAAAATGTTTCCTTCAAATTTAGGTAAACATGTAATAAAATCCATTGAAACATCTTCCCAAAGTTGACTTGGAATAGCTAATGGTTTTGTTAGCTCATAGAATTGTAGAGGTCAAAAAATTACTTTGGTTTTGTTTTTTGAATCATAGGGTTTATATGTCTTGAGTTTTGAGTCTTATTTATTGTGGTCATAACTTAAATTTTTTAAGAAAATTTATGCTTAGTCTTAGGTTTTGAGTCTTTGTGTCATAATATTAGTCATCATGAAAAGGTAAATAAGTCCCTCTGAGTCACATTTTCTATCCTTACATCATTACCTTGACATGGCATACCTCCATGTTGTATAAATTTTCCCTTTGTCACCATCCAACTGTTTAAATTTCAAGTCAAGGTCAATTATATTCGCTACTAACTCACCGGGAGAGTTCACAGCATACTCACGAGTACCTCAAGCATTCATTTGTCATATTTGCAGTCAGGGAATGTGTCAAAGAGAATTTCATTGTTTTTAGCACCATATTTTAACCAATGTTTCAGGGATTATGTCACAAATCTCCTAACAGTCTCCTCGAAGTGTGTAATTTGAGTTTTGAATTTAGCATTGTGAACTGACGCTGCAGAATATATGAAGAAGAGTGTTGGAGGTTGGATAACTTACAAACATATCAGTTCAAATTCACTGACATTAGCATCAATCCAAGGTTTTGATGGGTATTCTATATGCACTAATTCCCTCAATTAAACTGTCAACTAGTGGTAAGTAAACTTAGGGTTGTGGCACTATATGAGCCGAGGTAGAAAATCTAATGGAAGTATTTTATAACTAAGGATATGGTCTACCTAAGGATCAGTACTCTATCAATATACTTTCTAAGGAGATGACTCTTTTTCAATTTTCATCTATTAACAAATTTTATTAATGAGCTTGAACTATTTACCCTAAGCAGCTTCAAACAATGGATTGATGGATTATTTCTAAAAGAGAAAATCACAACCTATTTTAAACAAGTTAATCTATTCAACCTTTTTAAGTAAGCAATAGCAAGTAAATTACTTTTTATCTTTTTATCTTTAAGCAAATAAGCAAGTAGAAAAATAACCTATCAAAATTGTTTCGACAAGTGAACTCTATTCTTAAAAATAACTCATAATTATTTCTATTTTGCAAAGGAGAAATCTTAACCTAGTTAATCAAAAATAAAAACATCATGACTGTATTCAGATTCTAATTAATCAAAACTATTCCTAATTTGCAATAATAGGAAAAAGAGTATTCAGAGATGATGATTATGTCTTTGGTGTTGAATAACATCATGNGTTTCGACAAGTGAACTCTATTCTTAAAAATAACTCATAATTATTTCTATTTTGCAAAGGAAAAATCTTAACCTAGTTAATCAAAAATAAAAACATCATGACTGTATTCAGATTCTAATTAATCAAAACTATTCCTAATTTGCAATAATAGGAAAAAGAGTATTCAGAGATGATGATTATGTCTTTGGTGTTGAATAACATCATGATGGCATTTGACTATTAGTGACAGTTCAAGAGGGATTAATTCAATGTTGACTTCTACAGAGAAATGGAAAGTGTGAATAAGGAAATCTAAAGAAATCTTTTCCATCATAGAAGCAACACTAAGTATCTTGGAAATCCATGTGATCTTTAAACTTCATGCATCAATCATCAATGATTAAAAACACTCTTATACTAATCCAAGCAAATCTATAGACTCATGAACTCATGATTAAAGATCTTAATTCAAATCCACTCTTCTAATTAGAATCACAATTCAAATCCATAACTGAGATTTTATAATCTAAACTGAACTAATCCTATCATTAAAACTCATATTTCAAAACTAGAATTCTTTTAGAAAACACAAACCCAAAATATATTTTTATCCTATCACACTAAAGAAAGATTAATGAAAAAAATAGATCTATGAAGATTTAACTGAACTGGTAATTAAAATTAGCTTGGTTATAGCTAGCAAAACTTGAAACTATTAATCCATCAAAGCTTGTAAACAATCTTAAATTAAAAATTTGTTTACACTATTCCTCTATCTAAGTAATGCTCTGTTTTAGTTTCCAAAACCAAATTAAGACTTCAATACACTATCTAAGTTATTATTGTGAAGAATGATTAATTGCTAAGAAATAAGAGACACAACATGATAATTAACCAGCTCCTACAAGAAATCTGCAATTTAAGGAAAGACAAATTAGATAATCAAATTATAATTGACATGTACAGTAATTGAAACTGAAAAATACATACAGCAAAGAAACAAGTATAAATTATAACTAAGCAATAAGATAAACACACGATTTCTATTTATACAGTCACCCAGACCACTGGTGGGCCCCCCAGCAGGTCGTGGCTACACTCCAACAGTAAAACGTAAGCTTAACTCAACACAATTCTGTCATTAATCAAAAAACAAAGTCTGGAACAAAAGTTGCAGAGAATGTCTGAATTACACAATGAAACTCTTCTTAAAAATTATGTTTGTGGTCATGCCATTGATAGTGGTATTTATAGATAAGTTACAGCTTGAGAGGTTGACCACTGGAAGGGTCGACCTCCTCTAAAAATGGCAAACTCATTAAATGAGATTCTAATAGCATCATCTTATAGAAACTCTATGAGCCCCTTAGAGATCACCATAATCTCCCAATTTGAGGTGTATCGAGATCTGTCGTTGGAGGCCACGAGGGGGAAAAAACCCATATCATCGATTCCTCCACGACAGGTCGCCAATGTACCAACCGCTAGCTCCAATGCACTCTGAGTGTTGGATCGCATGTCATATGGAGTGTCAGATCACGTACTGGATGGGGTGTTGGAAGGAGTGTCAAATGAGGTATAGGATGGAAGATCGAACCATGATTTTTCCCTATTTCACATTAAATATGCATTAGATCTTTGTAAACATCAAACTGAACTGAATTGATCTCAAAATCATTGTAAAAATATCAATTATACATACATGATGTGAATCCAGGATGAATTGATATATAAACCTTTGAAACTCCTTCAAAATGGCCAATATGAAGCATATCATATATAATATTGGTGCAAAAAGTATTCTATCATCGCAATAAAACAGTGAAAATAGGAACCCAACATTACCCCCATGCCTAAGGATTTACAGGTCCCACTACAAAGAAAAATGAATCACCCACAATAACTAGACTCGTGAAGGAGGGAGTGGATTAGCTTTAGAAGCTTCTCCCTCTTGTCCTGGAGACTTTGTCTTGGGCCTTTTACGATGTTTCAATTGTGTCCGAAGGGTGAAATTGGCGGTGGTCATTTGATCAACCAATTGTTGGAGAGAATTCGCTTTTTCTTGCAATACTGCATTGTCATGATGTAGATGCCTATCCATAGTATTTCGCTCTTCCAACTGTTGAAGCAACTGAGAATTTTTTTGTTGTAATTTATCAATAATTGGGGTATGATAATATGTTTCAAAATAAGATGGCTTGGATCCCTTGATGGATGTAGAAGGTCTACCAACTTTGGAAGCTAATGTAGGCATCTGGGAGGTAGGAGTAACAGAGTGCTTGTGAGAGGGAATAGGTTCAGATTTTGCTTCTCTATCAGGCTTAAACTCTTCTGCAAAGACTTCTCTAAGTATTTTATGGTAGATTTCATGATCAAAAGACACTTGGATATGATCTGAAGTGCTTGGGGGTTTTACATTAGGCTTTCCACTTGCACTTCGGGTACTTCTTCGAAAATATTCGCCTTTGAATTGATTGGCTCCTCTTCTATTCATAGGGACTAAAGGAAATATTTTTGAATTGTATCTTGTAACTCCTTMGGTTGAGTATCAATAGGTGTTGAGGRAAATGGAGAATTATCAGTAGGATTTTGTAACGACCCTTGATTATTAATTATAATTAGTTTAATAATATAATCCTAAAAAAAAATTCTTATATAATGTTAACTAAATCAATTATCATTAATTAATTGTTCATAATTGTCAATGGTTATTTAATTATTAATCAACTCTTAATTATGTGAGTAAAGAATTAATAGGGTTGATAATTTAATTTATTAAAACTTACGTATAAGAGTGGGATAACAAACATTAAATAAAGGATAAGAAGCATTAATAAATGGGATAAGATATTTAATAAATGGGATAAGATAATTAATAATGGGATAAGATATTAGGTAAGGGAGTAAATGAAGGGAAGTCGGTGAAGGAGGGATAAGGGTGGGAAAGGAGTTGGAGGAGGATTATTCTACGGGAGTTGGGGATGAATTTTGGAGCGGGGAATTGGCAGAGTGAAATTTGGATTGGAATTGACACASTGCAYCGGGGGTTTGCTGGGGGTTTTGGGCACGGAGAGCTAGGATATCCGTTGATATCCTAGGGCTAGGAGCTAACTAGTCGACAGGGAGGTCAGTTTTGGGTAGTGTTCTAAAGAAGCRGGAAGGAAGCAAGCGGCAAGCAAATAGTAKCATCAGGTTCAGGTAAGAATTATGCATTGTTTTGAATTAATTTGTTATTAAATCTTATTATATTGACGAAATTGCATGCGAATGAGTTAAATTAGTAAAATTTCTTGAATGTTATGGAAGTTACTGTTATTTCATTACTATGTTATGAAATTAGTTAGTTTATCAAATTAAATTGATGTAAAATGTAAATCCAGCCATTACATATGGTATCAGAGCTGTAGTTGAAACACTGGAGCCTTAAGGGCCACGTTCCCAGCTCAAATTACCCTCCGCTTAACCTGCACACAAAACATAGAAAATTTAATAAATAAAAAAATAAAATAAATAAATGCAATACGAATTTTAACACAAATTTACCAGTAAAACAAGCAACTAGGGTTGTTACAGCGTATGTATCCTGTTTTGAGCATTTAACTCTGTTTAGTAAGGAGGATGATCAGTTCTCAGGCATATATTGAAATATATTCTGTAGTTATACTTCTCTACTGTAAAATTTGTTTAACAAGACCTGCGCACGCAAATCATTGAATTTCAGTATGGTTCTAGTTTAAGGATAAAACAGTAATGGCAGAAGAGGCAATCCTCCAGCGATTTTAGTTTTGTATATATAGCTTTTATAAAAGTAATACGAACTGTTTTCTTTCAAAAAAAAAAATAGTGAATAAGGATGGCCTTATATAGTTTAAAGTAATACTCAAATCGCCAGAAGAAAAAGCCCATGCTTTGGTGTAGCACCGGTGGCTACTCTTTATAGAGGTTATTTCCGATATCCTCGACTCAAGAAAGGAATGAAAAAAAATGACTGAGCGACTATATCAGGGGAATATTCCACTGCTGAACGGTGAGAACTTGGCTAATCCCATTGAGAATACTCGAGTATAACCATTCCATCGTAGACTGAAGACCTGCTCCAGTCTCGAGGCAAAAGAGTGAAAGTGGGAATCGACAGAGGACGCTGTAAAGGCCATTCTTTAAAAGAGAAAGGTGAAGTCCTCCGTTGGTTTCACCTTAGAGAAGTGGTTTGGTACGGGCTTTGAAGATGGGTGTACGAAATCGCCAGGACTTCCCGTTCACCATACCCTCTGAAACAATAACATTGAAACAACTAGCACACTACTAACAACAACCATCGTGAAACCCTAAAATCATAATGAATTACAGAGTATTTCTGGGAACAACAACTTGACATAGAAAACAAGCATCGACTAGGTCTGAGTGTTAGTGGGCGGAGTCACGCATTCGAATCGGGTGCAGTCATTTTCACTGGCACGCGATGGGTCGCACAAAACCTAGGCGATGAATAATGTAATATTCTGAGTCCATGAAAGGAGAAAACCCAATGTTTTTGTTAAGGCTCAGAGATTCAAAAGACCATCACAGGGCCAAAATAGACACAAAAAAATGAAATGAGAATAAGCAGTACCATTGCTACGAAGCACACGCGGAGCCTTTAATAACCTCGTGGAGATTCTGCTTGAGGGCATGGGTCTCCTGAATCTTGAGAGAGATTCAGGAAATAATGCGAAATCAAACCTCTCTCAGAGATTATACGTAAACTGTGGCAGAAAATCCGTCAGAGACACAATGACAACATCGACCAGCTCGCAGGCAAAAATAAAAGCACAAACCACAGGAAAAATGCATCAAAACACACAGAATAATAGAGTAGCGCAGCTCGCAGGCAGGTTAGATAGTCAATCCGTGGCAATAAACAGACTAAAAAAAAATCATGAGAGTAAAAATAGAAATAATGGGGGACTTACCAAATCTTTGGAGAGAGGTGCTGCACAGCGAGGACACCTCAGGCCCTCATAGGACTTCAGAGTAAGGCCCCTACCCATCTGAGAGGTTGCCATTTCAAAACCTAGGAAAGCTTATCGAAAATATTGGGAAGTTCGTTTACGCCCACCTCACTCAGATATTTCACGGTCTTGAAGCTCAAACTGCACCCTTTATTTTATTGTTCATCTCCATCCGCCCTGCTGAACCAATGTGCGAAGGAGAAGGAGACAGATCGGAATCCCAGGAGGCGAAGGGCACGTGGGCCACATGCAAGCCCCACCTTGTCGACTTGGGAGTCTTGGAGCAAGTGGGCGGCATGCGATCCCACGTTGCCAATACAAGTCTTATTTATTTATTTTTATTATTATTTAAAAATTGGTTTAATTATAATTTCAGCCATTACATTCATAAATTATTATATTGTAATTATTTAAAAAAAAAAAAATCTTTTATATATATTTTTAATTAAGTGTTAAGTTTAAAATATATATAAAATTTTAATAAAAATAAAATAAATTAATTAACCTATTATGGATATTAAAGTTAAAGTGATTATCAAAATTCAAATAAAAATAAAATAAAATAATTCAATTAAAGTTTAATTAGTAAGTAACCTTAATTAGTTTAATTAAGGTAAAATAAAGTTAAACTATATTAAAAGCTAATTAAAATGTTATGGAGTCCGCGAGGATTGAACCCCAAACCTCCTTCCACCGTGAAAGTTTTAACAATTGCCGCCCTACCAACGCGCCATGCGTTGTTTCTTTAACAAATAATTTCACATTTAATATTTTAATTGTCATACTCAAGACCACATGCCAAGCTATCAAGCGCCTTTTAGAGCCATACGGGTCACATGCCAAGATCTCAAGCACCAAAGACATAAATGGAGGAGCCCACAAAGGGACGTATGTGCTTAACGCGGCGTCTTAAGAAGAACACTAATGTCGAAAGGTACATAGCGTTGGTGAACGCCGAAACGTGGTTGGCAGTTGTGGACGGTTATTCAGTTGCCGCAATTTAATTCTATTTAATCATTAAACGTGGTAATTATATAACCTTACAGCATTTTTTTTTAATGTGATTAGGTAAACGTTTAAAAAATATATATATATAACATGCTAACAGATGCTGTGATAAATGCAAGAAAGTTATGAATGATAAATCGGACCCATTGATATTGGAGGATGACTAAGAATATGCCAGCATCTTCAATACATAGCCATCAGATAATGGTTTTAGGTTAATTAAGATTAAAAGATCATTAATCGTGCCATTGTCAATAGGTGTACGCATATCGGCGTAATTAATAAACATAAGGTTGGGAGTCATTTTTAATCAAGTTGTAAACGTAAATTAAAAGGGCTCAGACTAGGACAAGCAGGAAGGAAGCAGCATATGCACTAGGAGAGTAAGCCTAGGAAGTGGCGAGTAAGGCGCAAAGATAATGTAGCTATAGGGAAAAAAACCGATATTTTTTTTCGTAGGGGCGAAGAAACGAAGCTTAGATGCTTAAACCTAACCCTAACCTAGCCAATCCCCTAATGGAGTAATGTCTGTTTACAGACAAGTAAAGAAAACTTACGCCTAACCCTGT
>JASDQU011101506.1:30742-43778 GCA_032191745.1 Picea mariana
CTTATTTTATTGGTTAATCATTAAATTATAATAAATTTTAGCATTTTTTTAAATATTTAAAATTTAATATATAAAAAAAAGATGATGATGATGATGATGATGATGATGATGATGATGATGATGATGATGATGATGATGATGATGATGATGATGATGATGATGATGATGATGATGATGATGATGATGATGATGATGATGATGATGATGATGATCATCATCATCATCATCATCATCATCATCATCATCATCATCATCATCCTCAACTTAAGAAGGTAAAAGACTTAGATTTCTATAAAATTGTATTTCTATGGTAGAAAAACATTGAGTGAAGCATTCCAAGATCACCATAGTTTTCATGACTTAGAATGTTAGGAAGGTCTCTATTGTGGCAAAAAAATTTAAATTGGGATCTAGGAAGTGTTTTTCATCTTCTACCTACTTAGTGTCACAACGATGACATATTCTTTCATCCCGGGGAGTTTTGGGAGTTGTCCAATGCCCAATTTCACTATGTAGCTCATGGGAGTTTGTTCTTATTTTAGCAATGCTGATTTTCTTCTGTGCACTTCTCAAAACTTAGAGGTAATTTTGGTCTTCTCAGTTAGGGTTCACCTCCTTGTAGTATATTAATTTCTTTTTATCAACTAATTCTTTATCACACCACATGTTCTCCTTAAATTTAGAAGTGATAATATTTGTAATATTATCGATACTCTGCATGATGGATTCTTCTTGTATTACCCAATGATTTAGCCCAGATTTGGCATCTTTATGCCATCCTCGTTTAAGCCGCTAATGGTTTTGGCTAGAGTTTGAAGCAATTTTAGGGAGCCTCTTGTCATCCATGTTGCTTATATTGTTCTTGTACATTAGGTATATAATTATAGCAATGCTCTCAATGGGGGAAAGACTTTCTTCTATGAGGATGGGATAGGGTGTATTGCACTTAATTTTGAGATTACAAGTTATAAAATTATTTTGGATTTGTTATATCTTTCTCCAGGATTCTCTTGATATATTGGAACTCCAAGCTTCACATCGATATAAGATAACTGAAGTGAGGAGAGTGTGAAAGAGGAGTTTTTTTAATCCCAAATCCAAAGGCTTGATGATTTACATTTGTTTTTGAGCCCATAATAAGATTTACACCCTCCATTTACCCTTTTTTCAATGTTATAGTTCCAACTGAGCTTGTGGTGGATATAGATTCCAAGATATTTGTATGAAGACACTTCCTCCAAACTATTGTTGTCATAAACAAAAGTATCATAGGTGATCCTTTTGGATTTAATTATCATAACATTTGTTTTGTAAATTTTCACAGTGATTCCCATGCTAGAGAAAAATTCCTTGAGGATTAGTAGTTGCTTGCCTAGGTTATAGGAACTCTTCGTCATATGAACAATATCATCAACATAAAGAAGGTGGATGATGATTACACTAGCGAGATTTGGGCCAACACAACCTGCATCCTCCAAAAAATCTTCCAACTTATCAATATAGATGTCGAAAAGGGTAGGGGATAGGGGAAAACCTTGATTGACTCCTATATTACAGTTAATTTCTTCCGACCAACCCTCAATGTTTCTAAACTTGGAAATAACTTTCTCATATAGTATTACTGCAACAACTCTTAATTCGAAATAGACTTTAAGCTCTCCCAACCTATTCTAGAGGTTAGTCTTGTGCACAATGTCAAAATATTTTCTAGAATCAACAAAACAACAAAGGAGATCAATTTTATCACTACAACACTCCTTTGCAATAAACCTAAATGAAACAAAATGGTCCACAAAACATGCAAACCATTAAATTTTAAATACACATATAGATGTTAAAATATATGTATATAGACATGGTATATACTACTATCACCTCTAAATATAATTAGACACAATGTTGTATGTTTTTAGATATGTCTATATATCCAAATTCGAATAGGTTGAATATATAATTGAAAGTTTTAACATAAAGAAATTTTAAACTTTTAAAATCTAACACAATGTTGTATGTTTTTAGATATGGCTATATATCCAAATTCAAATAGGTTGAATATATAATTGAAAATTTTAACAAAAAGAAATTTTAAACTTTTAAAATCTAAATTTAGATAGAAAGTGGTTAGATATTAACAAGTGTTGTGTGGCAGGGTAGTCCATGCCAAGTAGCTTATAAGGCTATTTTTGGAAAATGGGGAGAGTGCATTGGGAAGGGTGTGAAATTCATGTGCATTGGGAAGTGTGTGAAGGTAGCGGGGATGAAAGGCAAAGATAAATGCTTTGAAATATTTTTGAAGCTGGGTAGACCAAAGCTTGTGAGTTGGACGAATTGTATAGTAAAAATTTTTTGGTGGAAGATGTGCATCACAAAATTGTAGATAGCAGAAGTTTTGGGTGCAAGATCTATAATAGCGCCAACACGAAGATCGATTGCTATAAAGTTGGCTAACTATGGAATTGTAGATAACCGAAGTTTTGGGTGAAATATGTATATCACGGAAAAGGGGAAAGGAAAGTTCAAATCAACGGCAGTGATTCGGACTCCCATATACTTGAATGTATTTTTTTCTTATTAATGCAAATGAGTGACCATGTATGCTGAGTTTTCGATAGTAAAAGCATAACGAATGTGCATTGGGAAGGGCGGGAATGTGGCAGGGATTAAAGAGGGTGATAAATGATTTGAAAGTTTTGTGAATCGGGGTCGAATTGTAAACGACAAAAGTCTTGGGTGCAAAATATATATCACGGAAGTGCTGTGTGAAACATGTATATCACGGAACAGGGGGCATAAGAATTGTAGATAGCAGAACTTCTGGGTGCAAGATCTATAGTAGTGCCAAACCGAAAATCAACTGCTATAAAGTTGGATAACTATAGAATTGTAGATCACCGAAGTTTTGGGTGCAATATGTATATCACGGAAAAGGGGAAAGGAAAGTTCAAAGCATCGATAGTGGGTCAGACTCCTGTATACTTGAATGCATTTTTTGCTTATTAATGAAAATGAGCAAACCTGTATGTTGAGTTGTCGATAGTAAAAGCATAACGAATGTGCATTGGGAAGGGCATGAATGTGGCAGGGATTGAAGAGGGTGATAAATGATTTGAAAGTTTTGTGAACTGTGTTCAAATTGTAAACGATGAAAGTGTTGGATGAAAATGTATATCACGGAAGTGTTGTGTGCAACATGTATATCATGGAACAGGGGGCATAAGAATTTGATAGCGCTAAGTCGCGAGGAATTGTAGATTCTAGAATTTTTGGGTACAAGATGTATATCGCGCACTTGTAGATGATGACAGTTTTGGGTGCAAGATTTATAATAGCGGCAACCCGGGAATCGATCAGACTCTCGTAAATCGCCGTTGAATGCATTTTTTGCTTACAAATGGCAATAAGCGAACCAACATGTATATCACGGAACAAGGGGCATAAGAATTCGACAGTGCTAAGATGCGACCTCGTGGAGAGATAATTGGCTAAGTGTTGAAATGAATTGTGGTCGGTCGGGTTCATGATGTGATGATATAGGACCAATCAATGAGTTCAAAAAAAGTCAGGTTAAAGTTTAAATATATTTATTTAAAGTGTATTATATTAATGTATCTTAACACAAGTTTTGGGTGGAAGAATGAATATGCATTGAGGATGACAGGAATATGAATATGCAGGTTTTTTCTTGTTGATGCCAATAAGAGAACCTATCACTACTAAAAGAAGAATGGATATGCATTGAGGATGCCAGGAATACCCTCTTTCGTGTTACAGATTTTGCACTGAATTGTTCTGATATATAAAATTTGACAGTTGGGGCCTTACATCTCCTCGGGTATCCTTGTCACCGTATTTTGAAGCCCTTCCAACATATTTTCACACTTAACTACATCTCTTTTGTTGATCGTCGAGTTCGCGGGTTTATGAAATTTCCAATTTCTAGTTGTTGTTTCCTATGCCCGCTACCTTCAGACTTCTTTCCAAGTATATGCAATATGTATACAACTTATTCAGAAACATACATAAAATATCTTGCTAGGAAATGGAATATCTATTGCAGATTTGAATATAAACCAAATTCTCGTTTCTTTTTCCCCTATACTCTCTCTTTCTCCTTAGTTGTTTTTTCTGAAAATGTTTCAATGCACGCGTTGGCAGACTCATGGGTTCACATTTGTGTTCGTGCTTTTATATCACGACTGTGACCGACTGCTAGCCATTGGATGCCTGGCCACTTTTCAGATTGTGGATTCTCGGGCAGCCGGGTTCTATATTTCACTTCCATTGTTTCATGACTTGCAAACAACACTCAGACCCCTGTGATATACAAATGTACTGCCACACTCCCACATCATACCATCTTCCTTGATACATAGTTGTCACCCCATTTTGAAGCCCCTGCATCTTCTTTCCATATTTCGCCATTTCTTGGAATGTATTTCGCACCTCCAATTTCATACTTACATGAATTTTTCGCTTACGAATTCCCGGACAAGCTGAGTGCAGTTCCAGTGTTCCTTGACCTACAAACATCCTTTCGACTTTTGTGATATAAAAATTGACTTCTGGACTTCCGATCAACACAATTTGATCGTCGGGTCTTCACGTGTCCTCGGGAATCCTTGTCAGCCCATTTTGAAGCCCATCCGACCGCTTTCCACGACAATTTCTTGCAATTTCTTTCGTGGATCGTCGGGTTGGCGGGTCTAGACAATTTCCAATTCCTAGTCACTATTTTATGTTCCCGCCACCTTCACATTTATTTCCAAGTATATGCAACAAGTATATAACTTCTCCAGAAACATGCAAAAAAACATCATTTAAATTCCCGTTTATCTTTTCCCTAGTCAATTTTACAAAAGTTCTAAACCCGAGTATAGTGAAGCTTGTGAGTTCCAATGGTCCGGGATTGAATTGCAAATGATGGAAGTGTTGTCTGCAAAATGTGTATCACAGAATTGTTGGGTGCAAAATGTATATGACGAAAGTGTTGGGTGCAAGATGTATATCACAGAACATGCGGGATAAGAATTCAAGAGCGCTAAGTTGGGATGTCGCGGTCAGATAATTGGCTAAGTGTTGAAAGGGACAGTTGTTGGTCGAGCTCCTGATGTGAAGATATAGATGGAAATGAGGATTTGGCAGTCTACTAACCGGTCAACCCGCGGGCAATCCAGGAGCCCGAGAAAGCTAGGTTCAAGTTTAAAGGGATTTTGTTTTTGTTTATTTAAAATGTATTCATATTAATGTATCTTAATAGATTATTTGTGGTGAAAATGTAGACCATGTTTGAATCTGAATGGTGTTTTGGGCTCACAATGTTTTTCTCAAATCCACAAGCAATAGAGAAACAAATATATGACTTAACATTTTGTATATCGAAGAATGTTCTGAAATATAGGAAGTTGCAATACATGCATAGTATAGAACGAGAACATGTACAGGGAAATGAGTTAATTTTAAGAAGAAATAAAAATTTCAAATAACAACACCAAACATTGAAGATCACCATAGAACAACCTCAAATATTTATATTCAGATAAATTGGGTCACAAAATACATTTGGGAATATTTCCCAAAAGTAGCTGTGTTTGAATTTGTAAAAAAATCTATAGTTCAGTACATATTTTGTGAAATAAAAACACATACTCCTACATATACAAACAACCCCCCGGCTTCTGCGATATACAAATTGAATTTTGGACTCCTAGATCAACCCTCTTCCGTGTTACACAGTTTTCACTCAAAGTTTTCGATAAATACAATTTCACCGTCGGGGCTTCACGTCTCCTCGGGAACCCTTGTCAACCTATTTTGAAGCTCGTCTGACCGCTTTCCATGACAATTTCTTTTGCGGATCATCGGGTTGGCGGGTCCATACTATTTCCAATTCCTAGTTGTTGTTTTTTGTGCCCACCACCTTCGCACTTCTTTCCAAGTATATGAAATAAGTATATAACTTCTCTAGAAACATGCAGAAAAAGATCTTGCTAGAAAATGGGATATCTATCACAAGTGTGAATATACTAACCCTTCTTTTCCATCTTCTATACTTAACCAATTTCTTGCTTCTCTTTTCCCTGTACTTTATCTTTCGAACCCGAATATAGTGAAGCTTGCGAGTTCCAGTGGTCCGGGGTCGAATTGCAAATGACGGAAGTGTTGTCTGCAAAATGTGTATCAAGGAATTGTTGGGTACTCAGTTGGGCTCCTGATGTGAAGATATAGATGAAAATGAGGATTTGGCAGTCCACTAACCAGTCAACCCATGGGCAATCAAGGATTCCAAGAAAGTCAGGTTGAAGTATAAAGGGGTTTTGTTTTTGTTTATTTAAAATGTATTCATATTAATGTATCTTAATAGATTATTTGTGGTCCAAATGTAAATCATGTTCGAATGTGAATGGTGTTTTGGGCTCGCATTTTTTTCTCAAACCCACAAGCAATAGAGAAAAAAATACATGAATTTACATTTTGTATATCGAAGAATATTATGAAATATAGGAAGATGCAATAAATGCACAATATAGAACATGAACATGTACAGGGAAATGAGTTAATTTTAAGAAGAAATACAAATTTCAAATAAAAACACCAAACATTGAATATCACCATAGAACAACGTCAAATATTTATATTCAGATAAACCGGGTCACAAAATACATTTGAGACTATTTCCCAAAAATAGTTGTCTTCCAATTTGTAAAACAATATATAGTTCAATACATATTCTGTGAAATAAAAATGTGTTTTCCAGAATGACTCGGATTGGGGTTGTCACGGACTACAAAGCAAGGATGTACAAGAACAAATTTTGTAGAAAGAAGAAAGTCAGCAATGGAAAACAACAAAACTTGGCAAGAAGAAAGAGAAAATTGTCAGATCTCAGTTAAAGCTTTGTTAGAGTAAGAGGATGAAGACAGAAGAATGTAATCAATATCAACTTACTATGATGGTGTCCCATGCCTTGTCATTTGCTCGTTGATTTCCTTTTTGAACCATTATTCGATGTAGCTCCTCATGGGCACCATGTTGATTTCATGTCGAATTTTTATATTGAAGAATTCAGTTTCCAAGTCCCTTAGATCAATAGAAAAGTTGTGCAATGCTTTTTGAATACCTTGGTTTTTATTCACAAAACTGACTAGCCAGGTTTTCACATCATCTACACCATATTCAAGAATGTCATAGAAATTTTCAAATGACAGTGTTTTATAGATATGAACTTGATCATCAAATGCTTTCTTGGTTAAAAAAAATGAGTTGAATATCAATTTTGAGTCCTGGAATTCATCGGTGCTAGTAGCTAGATCTATCTCAGTTAACTTATTGAATAGTTTGTCTCTTCTAGATATAAGCTGGCTACATTCTTGAACGATACCAGTCAGGTTCTTTACATTTTCTTTCCAGCATGCATTTAGAGGATCTCCAGGGAAAGGAGATCCTCATGTATTCTTCTGAATTTCGCCATACCGGTAACTTTAATACCAAATGGAAAAACTGCATCAAGGTAGAAACCTTGATCGTTCTTGAGATCTTCTTCCAGATACTCATGAAAAGCATGTGCTCTTGTTCCAAAAGAGACCATATTCTTTGACATCTCCCAAGCTTCTATTATTAATTACATTATTCTATTTGTATTCTTTTCCACATAGCCTCGGGCCGATGTGAGAAGGATTGTTGATCCTTTTAACTTTGGCGCAGGTGCGGTGGGCTCGACCATTTCCAAAGGAGTAGCAAACAATGGAAGAGGCATTAGAGTTGCCTCCAATTCTTTGATTTTCTCCTTTAACATGACTTTTATGTTTCAAGGCCACTAATAGAGTTGTCTAGAGCATCTCCAATTGCTTGATGTATCTGGGAGATCTGGGAAGGGTGCATGTTGCGTAGGTTGATCTTTGAATGAGATGTCCCTTTCTTATTCTTTACATGTCTCCTTTCAATAATCAATTTTTTGGACTCGATGTCAAAAACAACGCTCTGAAATGCAAAAGACTCTTATTCATCCAATGTATCTATGCCAATTATTTCCATCCCAGGTTTGTGCGGAGAAGTTCTCTCTAGGTGGTCGTCGTCAGGGAACATTTTGTCAATGTCATTTTCTAGATCCATATTTTCCAGGGAGAGATCATTGATATCAATTTCTCCCCTCGCTCCCTGTTGTTCTTGGACTATTGTTTTCCATTTTTTGCTCACAGAAAGTTGGTGAAAACTTTCAATTTTTCCCGAGGGAGGGTTCTTATCTCCTCCTCCGCCTGAAAATCTGTGTGTGACTTTGTTACTTGGATGGGCCATTGGAGTACTACTACGAGATGCTATAGTCTTTGGTGTGGCGATCGGGGATTGGGCACTTTTTTCACCTAGGCCTTTTCGGTTCTGCTTGTGTGAATAATTGGTATTGGCACTGAGTTCATTCAAGATAGTGTTAGTGAAATAACTATTGAAGTGGTTCTTGACCATGAAATCCCTGACTTTTCAAGGGAGAGAGATGAATTGACTTTTTTTTTCCATGGAAAAAATGCAACCAGTAGATGTACTCCCTTGCTATTCCAGCAAATAACATTATACCAGATATGTGACATGGAAGGAAGAACTTTGTTTAGACCCAAAAATCCTTATAACATTATAGTTCTCCATTTCTTCTAGTGTGCCCTTCCTATCCAGGAAGATTGCCAGCTGGCCAGACAACCAGGTAAAATACTTTCCAAAAATCAATGCTTTAAAAACCGAAACAAAATCATTAAAGACTTTATAAAAATGTTGGCAAGCATCGTGTTTGCATAATATCCGGCACTACAATATTACTGGGTCAAATTCAAAGTTCATCTTTTTACACATAGATA
Source organism: Picea mariana (assembly GCA_032191745.1). NCBI lineage: Eukaryota > Viridiplantae > Streptophyta > Pinopsida > Pinales > Pinaceae > Picea > Picea mariana. The sequence continues at coordinate 39,583 of JASDQU011101506.1, forward strand.
GTCCAGGAAATGGATAACATTTCGCCACGACGAAAATTAAATAAGATGACATAAAGGATTTCTTTTGCTTTTTGTATTGCAATAACTACGAAGAGATTTCAATGTAAATTGACTTATTGCAATGGAATATGGCTTGTTCCTCGAATGTTAAATATAAAATATACAGAATCATCTGAGAGATGTCGGGTGCACTTTCTTTTCTCCTTTTCCTCGTGAAAATCCATGCAATTTTCTGAAAAAGGTATTTAAATGCACTAACCTGTAATATGGCTATGTCATGGGGAGCGTGCATTGGGTCCTACAAGAACTTCGACAAGAGGTCCAATTCATTATCATGCCTCTTTAAGAACTATCTGCAATTCTCTCCCTTGAAAGTAGGCATTGGGTCGGGAAGTGTTAACATCTTTCGAAATACTTGAGGCGATAGGGAGACATGGGAATCATTGCCCATCTGGATAATCCGCTGGTTTAGAATATAGTTCTCGACGCAGCACGTGCCCAAGTCCTTGAAGTAAACAAAACCAGGGACACAATCTGTCGCTGCAATTTCAGATGTCGACATAACTTTCTTTTGGGCAAAAGTGGACGAGATTTAAAATGGATGCTGCAACATCATAATATAATCTCTGGTAAATCTTGGATCAAGGTGTTTTAATGGGAGATGTCCTCGACCTTTTTGCCTTTTAATGCCAATCTTTTCAAAGATAATAAAAGTGTAATCAATTTTCACTTGGAAAGTGTGCGAAGATGGCAGGGAAATCGAGAAAGTATGGAAAAGAGGGGAAAACATTGCCACTTATGTAATATACCTGGATCTTGACAAAACCAGGTTTAAGTTAGAAGATAATTTTTTATATTTACTTAAACAATTTTCATATTATTTTTTTTATTTTATTAGTGTTCTTTGTTGCCCAAATGCAAACTATGTTCAAATTGGAAGGCTGGAGCAACATTTTCTTATGCAAGAATATTCTCAAATATGCGAACCTTTAATATATGCACAATACTAAAGAAGGGCATCATGTCAAGACATTGGTAGGTGACAATGGGCCAACACAATATTGCATTCTTGTTATGATGATGCCTTTAAAAAAACTAAAATAGCCAACATTTTTTTGTGAATTCAAGATTGACAGAAAGAAACTAATCAGATTTCATAATATTCTCCCATTAATGCACTTTAATGGGAGATGTCCTCAAGATTTCTGCTTATTAATGCCAATCTTTTCGAACATCTGTGGTGAGTTGTCACTAGTAAAATCATAGTTAATTTGCATTGGGAAGGAATGAAGGTGGCAGGGATGGAGGGGAGTGAAATATTCTTTGGTACTTTGGTAAAAGTAGTCGGTCGGACTCGTGATGTGAAGATATAGATGGATATAGAATTTCTAAGTCCACAACCCTGGGAACCCGGGAGCATAGACATGTGACTATGTATAGAAGTAGAAAGGGATAATAGAGGGGAAGAAGAAAAGGGGAAAAGTGACAAGTATAGAAGATAAAAACAAATGGATTAAAGAACTTTATGCGTCAGAGAAAAACACTTGGTCTTAAGTATGGAAAGGTGGGGCGGTCAGATGAAGTTATCATAGGCAGAGTGAGGCTTGTGAGTTAGAGGAGTCTAGGGTTGAATTGTAGATAACCAGAGTTTTGGGTGCAAGATGTATATCCGAACACAAGGCATGGTAGTTTGATAATGCATTGGGGGAACTCGCGGCCATTAAATTGGCTAAGTGTGGAAATGAACTGGGAAAATATCAACCATGGGAAAAATATTTTCAGCCATGGAATATAGTTGGAGCTCAACAGACCCTCGTAAAAGATAAAAGTGATGTTGTTTATATCTATCTCAACAAGCTATAGACAAAATATATGACTTGGCACATTTATATGCAAGAATCCAGATGGATTCATCGTAGGTAGACTGAGGCCTGGGGGTTCGAATCCAGGGTCGAATTGTAGATCAACAAAGTTTCGAGTGCAAGATGCATACCGTGAACACGAGGAATGAGAGTTAGGTGGCATCTACGTAGGAACCCGTGGCCATCAAATTTTCCAACTATGAAAATGAATGACACTCAGTCGGACTCGTGATGTAAATATATAGATGGACATGGATTATGTCACTCTGCCATGTTGGGAACCCATGAGCATAGACATGGGACCAAGTATAGAATTAGAAACAGATAATAGAGGGGAAGAAGAAAAGGGAGAATGGATAAGTATAGAAGAGTAAAAAGAAAGGGAGGAAAGAGCTGTATGCCTCACAGAACAACAATTAGTGCGATAATTATCAAGCGATAGAAACACATCAACTATGGAAAAATAATATAGTTGGACAAATTGGACAATGCATGCAAATCAGAGTTTTTTTTGTAACCATACCTCTTATTCTCAGGCATACACATTGTATTTGTTGCGACACATTGCACTCCAGTTTTTTCAGATGTGGCACATAAGGCTCCATCCTTGTGCCCAATAATTGTGTTCTTGTTTCAATGTAGCAATACAGAGAATACAATGGACATGAAAGCAAGCTGCTACGTAGGAACACATGAAAAAAAAGATTGAGTACAAATTTATTTAGTTCAAGATAGCAGCACAGAAAAGAGAATTGACATGAAGACAAGTTAATGTACAAGAAGATTTGGAGTATTCAAAAAGAAAAAAAACAGATCTACAAACCAGTGCAACAAATACAGAGAGAGTAAATGGAAAAAAATTGCATATGGAACACAGGTAGAAATATGCATCTTTGCATGGATTCTTCTACATTTCTGGTTGAGAGATCTTTGTCGTGTCCACTTTTCCTGTTTGTTTCTATGAAAAAAATTACAAAACAAAATGGACATGAACATAAGTTGACATGTAAAGAAAAAAGCAAGGAATATGTATATAGAGTAAATAAAATAGAAATATAGTATAAAATAGATGTGACACATTGCGCGGGTTGGCGGACTCACGGGTTCACATTTATATCCATGCTTATGTATCACGAGTCCGACCGGCCACAACATGAGATTTAGTAATCTATAGAATATTATAACATTTTACCAAGATTTATAGTAATTTATATAATGCTATAATTTATTAGGAGTCCAATCGACCGTTTCGTCATTTCATGCTTGTGTACAAATAGAGTAAATTACATTAGTGAATAGTTTTTGAAATTAAATTTTTGTCTCCACTTTCCAAACAAATGAAATAGATAATTTTTTAAAACTAAATTGGACAATTTGGACAACGTATGTAGATCAGAGTTTTTTGTAACCATACCTCTTAGTCTCAAGCATACACATTTTATTTGTTGTGGCACATTAGACTCCAGTTTTTTCATATCTAGCACATAAGGCCCCATACTTGTGCCCAATTACTGTGTTCTTGTTTCAATGTAGCAATACAGAGAATACAATGGACATGAAAGAAAGTTTCTACGTAGGAACACATGAAAAAAAAAAGATGGGGCACAAATTTATTTATATCAAGATAGCAACACAGAAAAACAAAATTGACACGAAGACAAGTCAATGTACAGGAAGATATGGAGTATCCAAGTAGAAAAAAATAGATTTGTAAACAAGTGCAAGAAATATAGACAGAGTAAATGAAAAACTATTGGATATGGAACACAGGTATAAATATGCACCTTTTCATGGATTCTTCTACATTTCTGGTTAAGAGTTCTTTGCCATGTCTAGTTTTTCTATTTGTTTCTATGAAAAAAAATACAAAACAAAATGGACATGAACATAAGTTGACATGTAAAGAAAAAATAAAGTAATATGTAAATAGACTAAATAAAATAGAATAAAAGGAATAGAGTAACATATAGTGTTAGAAGAATGTACAATTTTTATTTTTATTTTTGTCCATCCATGATTGCGTATATATAATTAAGAAAAAAAATGTGCCCAAAATCAATTACAAAGCACGCAAAACTAAGAAGTTGGATATCTCGATTTTCTGCAACAAGATACACTTATATGCTTTGAAGCATAGAAATATGATTTTGCAATATGTTTGATGTATATCTCATAACTCAAGTGCAATACCAATTATATGGTGATCAGACCAGTATGTGTACAAACCAGGTGTTTGGCTCTAAAGATGTCCTAAAAGATAACCTCTATGCATCATCCAAAGGTAGGCACCGACACAAGCATTTTACTTGTTGCCTACGTAGGTTCTTACCTTAT
>JASDQU011101507.1:11330-24440 GCA_032191745.1 Picea mariana
ACATGATTATTGTGGAAGTATATGTTGATGATATTATATTTGGCAGTAATGATGAAAAAATGAGTAAGGACTCTTCTAGGATGATGCAGCAAGAATTTGAAATGTCTTTTCTTGGAGAACTGAATTTCTTTCTTGGATTACAAAAAATACAGTCCAAAAGAGGATTCTGTATCCATCAATATAAGTATGTTAAAGATATGCTCAAGATATTCCAGTTAGAGGATTGAAAACATGTTAGTACACCTATGACAATTGGATGCAAACTAAGCAAGGATGATGAGTCCAAAGTTGTAGATTCAAAACACTACAGATCAATGATTGGCAGTTTACTTTATGTAACAACTTCCAGACCTGATGTCAAGCAAGTTGTTGGGATGGTGGCTAGATTCCAAGCAGCACCAAAGGAGAGCCATGTTCAAGCTGTAAAAAGAATCTTTAGGTATTTGAAAGGAACCATAGATCCTAGTTTGTGGTACCCTAGCAAGGATTCATTCACTTTAAAAGCCTATTCAGATGTTGATTGGGAAGGAAGTGTAGATGATAGAAAAAGTACAAGTGGAGGAGCATTATTTTTGGGCGAATCACTGGTAGTTTGCATAAGCAAGAAACAATCCTCAATTTCTCTGTCTAGCACTAAAGCTGATTATATTATTGCAACAGAATGTTCCACACAAGTGGAATGGATGAAACAAACCCTACAAGACATCAAAATAGTATTTGAAGAACCTGCTATTATCCACTGTGATAATACAAGCACTCTAAGTTTCTAAGAACCTTGTCTAGCACTCAAAATCGAAACACATTCCCATAAAGTACCACTATCTAAGAGATCAAACTGAAAATAAGAACATTAAATTGGAATATGTTCCAACACAAGAACATGTGGCAGATATTTTAACAAAACCCTTAAGCAGAGACGTATTTGAATATCTTAGGAAAAATTGGGAGTAATCTTTCTTCGAACCTAAATAACTCAAAATGAATAAAAATGCATTAATTGGCACCAAATCAGGGGGAGACAACAATCAATGTCAGAAGGAGTCATTAAGTTATGACAGGGAATGTGTGATTGCAGGAGGAGTTACCAATGGTCAAGACTATGATCAGAAGTATTTAGACAGACAGTTCATAGGAGGAGAAACCATTTTCCATTGATGTCAAAGGGGGAGAGTAACTTCAGAGGAGAGAAGTATCATCATAGGGGGAGATTGTGTATGAAGTTTGTCAGTTTCCATTAATGATAAAGGGGGATATTGTTGGACATAGTGGCATTGATGTCAATAGTTGATATCATTGATGTGATGATAATTTGAGATAAAGTCTCAGGAGGGTTAGCGAATGTAGATCAAATCTCAAAAGAGATGGCACAATGAATTTCAGAAGAATCGTTGGAGGACTACTCAACAATATATAATGGAAAATATTCAAAGATTAATGCTTAGGAAAGTTAACGAATGAAGATCAAATCTGATAAGGTATGGTGTGATGAAACTCATATAGAATCAAAACCGTTGATGTGCAATCGCCAGATCAATGACAGGGATGAATTGCAGAGAGAGAAAGAAGAATTAAATGACTCGCTAGTTACAATCTTGTAATCGGTCAAAATCGTCAGATCTCATAAACACAAAAATCTATAAATGTGGTTGATCCAAAAAATGATCAGATTAAGTCAGATTAAGTCGTGACCATCGGATGCACAATCGCCAAATATACTGCAAGGATAGATTGCGGAGATTGAAAGGAGAATTAAACATCGTTCTATTTCCAATCCCGTAATTAGTCAGGACCATCGGATCTATAGCTTCAAAGAGCGACGACTGTGGTTGACTCACCAACAACGTACAACTTCAAATTGCAGAGTTTGGGTGTCGAGTTAAATTACTCGCAAGTTGTGGTTCCACAATCATCATCGACCGTTGATCTTCTTCAAGTGTTTTCATAACCATCGGATCATCTTAAAGTGTAAGGATATGATAAGCGGGGTTAAAGGGTTGAGAATTTGATTATCTGAATACCCATCATTCGTCTAATCAAGCCCAAATTTCTATCAGTCGTTGGATCATTTTTGAGTGGAAGGATAGGATAAGCGAGGTAAGATATGATATCTCATTTATGCAAATTTCTTTCAGTCGTTGGATCATTCTAAGTGGAAGGACATGATAAACTAGAAGAGCAGCACCGTAGACAGATCGAGCGGTTGATCCAAGATCCTGATCAAACGAACATATTTCACTTTGTGATGCAGGAGCATCGCTCCCAAGCCAGCCATGCACCAACCATCCAGCCATGTGCCAACCAGCCAACCAACTCAGCGCACGCATTTAATGAGGAAAGGCGCAGCCCTTTCACGTTTTTGAATTTGAATGTGAGGGCATTTAATATTGTAAGGTTGTTAGAGCCAAAAGGTCGTGCCTATATGCAGGATTTAGATGTAGATAGCCTTTAATGGTTGTAAGGCTGAGATCTAGATCCGATATGGACTAGATAGCCATTTATTGTAAATTCAATGTAGTTGAATAGAGTAGGTAGCTCTGAGGGAAGAGCTCAAAGAGTCCCCTCATGTAAAGATCTTTGGTATCTTGTTTTGATATTATTATTGAGTAGAGAGGAGAGGAGAGCTGAGACTCTGTCAAAGTCTAAGCTCAGGAACACCTTGTAAAGGAGGCATTTGATATTAATAAAAACCAACGCAGGCTTTCTTGCATATTGTCTATGTTGTGTGAATGTCTATGTGTGTTCTATTTAGGCTGTGAATGTATGTTGTAGATGTGCGTTTACAGGGACAGATAGGTTCTTCTATCTGTAAAGATCTTTGATTTCAGGTTGGAGTTCTTTGAGGTTTCATGCCATGAGGGCGTGACAGAACACTGCAGGTTCTGATAGTCAGTGCTTAGGGAGCACCTCCAATTCTGTGGAATTTGGACAAAGGATGTGCTAGGAGGGCACACCAACTAAAATCATTGACTCAGAGGAAGACCTCAAGGTTGTTAAATACTTTGGAGGTGAGACTGTGCAGAGGAGGACACAATAGATAACCATAATCACTGAGGATTCTGGACACTCTTCCAAGAGGGCATTGAGTAGGTGCCAGAGCACACAGAGAGAACTCTTTGAGTTCAGAGATAGAGAAGAGTCCAAGGAGGGATATTCACAGGGTTGTTGAACACCCTGCAGACTCAGCAAGAAGTTGCTTGAGAAAGAGAGTGCCAGGAGGGCATCAAATTCTCCATCTGAGGGAGAAGGAAAAAGGGTTAATTCCTTAGAGGTCGAAGCCACAAGAAAAGCTCAAAAGATATAGCACCTTCGTGCATGCAAAGGCTCTACAAGGAGCGCAGAAGTCGAAGAATCCTTTGAGGATTCAAGGAGAGAATATCAGGAGGAGTAGTGCTTTTATGCACAGAGCCATAGCTGCAGAAGTTGTAGAGGCCAAGGAACTCTTTGGAGAGTTTAGAATCCCAAAAGCTCAGGAGGGACAACGTCCTTAGAACGCAAGCAGGAGCCAAGGTTGCAGGCTTCGTAGAGATGAGACAAAGGCCGAAGCCTTTGAGATGTTGAAAATATTCTAAGGAAGGAAGAAAGTGCATGATCAGGAGAAGCACAACTGTCGTCGGATCAGATGAGAAGATTTGGACTGTGGATTCGTGTCTAGGAAGTGTAGGAAGGGCGCAACGGAATAACATGTCTGAACCATCAGATCTAGGTACATGGACCGATAGCCATCGGATATGTGGAAAGATGCACGAGGTTTAAATCTTCACGTACAGAGTAGAGAATCCAAAAAGTCTCGGCAGGGTAGAGGTATCAGGATTGCGGACTTTGGGAATTTAGAGGTTCATAGGACGAAGGACTGGAGATTAGGACTCACAGGTCCTGAAGTCCCGAAGCTATCTGAGCCGTTCATATAAGAAGGACATGTGTTGTAAGATCTTTTCATATCGAGGATTCAGACAATGGGAAGCTGAGAAGGGAGTCTTTCGAATTTGCTACTGGTGAAGTCCCGAAATGATCTAGACCATCCATATATGGAGGACACGTGGAGGAGATCGGGGATTCCACTGGGATTTTGGATACCGGGGATTCGAGAGAACAGAGGATAAGTGTCGTACGGGTCGTGAAATTTCGAAATGCGAAACCTCGAAAACTTTGAAAGAATAGGGAGGACACATGGCAATGATCCAGGCATCGGGGAAATTCCCAAAAGAAGCATTTCGGCATTTCAGTTACCAGGAATGTGAGAGGTAAGAGTTCGAAACTCTTGACCCATAGAATCCCGAAAGAATCTGGACCGTTCGATCAAGGGAGGCTTTGAGCCATTGATCTTGTTCAAAGGAGGAGAACTGGAAGGTTCAGGATTTTGGTACTTCGGTATTTCGGATACCGGGAGTACTACAGGAAAATGAAGATTTGATGTACCGGGAGTGGCGGAATTCTAAAACGTGAATTCCCGAAGGTGGAGAAGGAGCATTGTCGGGTCACGAGGGAAAGAACCAGATTTCGGCATACTGGATATCGGGACTTCGGAAATACCGAGGACATAGGATCCAGGCTCTTAGGAACGGAGATACCGAAAGGATCAAGGTCGTTGATTTGAGAGTGGATCATAACCGTTGATCTCAACCATGAGTGAAAAGGTTATATCGGTACTTCGATATTTCAGATACTGGGAGGTCTAGAGAGAAGGGACAGGAAGAAGAGCCTTGCATCAAGAAAGCCTAAAATGCGAAAACCTGAAGCTGCTAAGGAAAAGCATGGGTCGCGGAGATCTGAGGTATTTGTGGTCATTTTGGAGTTCAAAAATTTGGGAGTTCCAAAGACAAAGGATCGAGCATTTTGACAATTAGAACTCTGAAGTCGCGAAATGCGACATAGAGGAGAGTGAGGCTACGGTCACACTGGGTATCAGGAATCAGGATTTCAAAAATCAACATTCCGTGGATCCGGTAGACATAGGGTCGAAGCATTTCGGCATCAGAAAACTTGAAATCAGTAAAGGAGGAGGAAGCCAGGGCACAGGTAATTTCGGCATTCCGGAAATAGGCCTTTCGAAAGTCTTGAGGACAGGAAGATGGGCGCTTCATGTCGAAGAATTCCAAGAGGACTGCGGTCATATGGGAAGTGGTCACATGGAGTAAGATTTGGCCCAGGGGGATAATTACTATGAGCGCCACTTCGGCGTTTCAGTATTTCGGTGATCGGGAGATCGAGGAGTCAAGGAATCTCGACATCAGGACTCAAGGAGTCCCGGGACCCGAAATTTCATTTTGGGAAAAGGTCGCAGTCGTGTTGAGGCTGTGTGCAGGTGAAAGCTCGTACCTGTTGCATGTTTGTGCAGGTGGAGTTTCACGAAGGACCTGTGGATCGAATGTTGAGGTCCCAGCAGGGAACAAAAGGAGCCATTTTGACTCAAGGGAATTTTAAAACGATCTTGTAGCTTTGGGTCAAAAGATGTGAGGAGGTTATGCTCCATAAAGTTTGAGATTTGAAATTCTCTAAGCTGATGTGAGGAGGTTATGCTCCACTTTGGGTCAAAAGATGTGAGGAGGTTATGCTCCATAAAGTTTGAGATTTGAAATTCTCTAAGCTGAGAGAGCCAGAAATCCGAAATGAATAAGGACCATCAAATCTAGAGAACATATGATTATCATTAGATCATGGAGATCTACGTCAGCAGACCACGTCAGCAAGCACGTATGCCAGACCATGTTAGCAAGGACATGTGGCAGACCATGTCATAAGACCACATCAACAAGTACACATGGAATAATCATATGATGACATGTGTGAAGAGGAAATTGGATCATGCCATGTCAACACGTGATGTGAATAAGTTACGTCACTCCGGAAGAATTACTTCAGGAGTTTCTCCACTAGCAAATGAAAAAAGATCCGAAGTCTCGAAGGACAAAATACTGAAGTAGACATGGCTCGTCCGATCCAAAGAAACACTTCTCGAGCATTGTCATCTGTTGATCTAATACAGTGGAAGGATAGCGTAAGTTGAAATAGACCAAGTCCCGGAGTAAAAGATGGCCATCCATCTCGATGCTTGATTAAGTCCTAGCCGTCAGATTAAACAATGAAAGGATGAGTGTAAGGATCAAGTCTGACCATTGATTTGTTTCCGTGAAATAAATCATCCAATCTGATTCGAAGGTTTGAGAAGTTGAAATATTGAAGTTCCAAAGGGAGAAATTTTGTCATTCCTCTATCTCATAAGAAGAATGAATTGTGACCATTGATTCACATAAGTGCTTAAGCGCTCGTCTGGCTTAGCATCTGGTCACCGTTGTTGGTCATATGATATAAGATTTTTAAAAGGAAATTATAATACATCGTTGTAGTTGGTAAGCTCGTGGTTCTGTAATGCTCAGTTAGATGTAATGGTTTGAGGGAATCACCTCCGCAGAATTCAGTTTTTGTGAAAATAATAGAGATTCTAGATCAAGTTTAAAGGATGAAATTGATCCACTTGTGATCAATTTACGAAAATACTTCACATTAAAATAATAAACAATAATTATGGTTAAGTTAAACAAAGAAGCGTGATGGTCCAAATGAAAGGACACAACGTTCCACACTCACGCCTTTTTGAAGAATATATAAACAAGAAAGAGTAGTGGAGAAGAATGTGGCTCTGTGGTTCAGATTAGAAGATCAAAAATAGAAGAAGAGTCCAAGATGAAGAACTGTTCATTCTAAGATGCTTGTCATTATCTTATTGAATATCAATAACAAAAGAATACAAAGAAACACTTATGCAATCCAGTACATGTCTCTGCAGTGCGAATCAAAAGATATAATAAATCATAGTAGCAGAGAAAGATGCAGTAAAGACTTGATACATAAGTTTTTCCAAATTCATAAAATAAGGGTGGTTGGGTGGTGCAAGGGCAGGTTGGTTCCTACAGAGGGAGTTGGTGCTTCCTTGTCAGTTGTACCTGGCTAAACAAGAGGCCATATCCTCCTACCGGTTGGTGTTGGTGAACAAGGGTGTGGGTGCATCATGATCAGTTGGCACTGATCGGAAAGGAAGAATATCTTCCTTCTATGTAACATGTAAAACAAATATAGTAGTTAATAGAAAAGCATTTGTGGTTTTTCCCAATTGGGTTCCACGATAAAAGACTGTGTTAAAATTATGTTTGCATTAATAAAATAAAATTTATATAATTATTGAGTCAGTGATTGACCCTCCCCTCTCAGTGACAGGATCTAATCCTTCATTTCCTTACCAGGTATATTTTGCAACAAAGTGGATTATTTTCCCTGGAATTTTTCATCATATTTTTCCATAGTGAACTTACCACCATATACGAAGGTAGTATTTTCTACAACCAAACGTTTCATGGTGGATTTACACTATAGTGAGACCCTTTGTCTAAGCAATTTTCCCTGCATTTTTTCTATATTCCATAGAACCCAGTCATAGATATAATTAAAATAGGAAAAATAACCTTAATCGAAAGCTTTTAAGTACCTTATAGATTGGCTATTGACTGTCTCTTTGGTGGTCTCGGTGATGATCCATATGATCAATTGCAACACCCAGGACTAACCCCAACTACAAATCACGATGCCTACGATGGGTGGGTGCCAACGAGCAAAAATCCTGCCATTCAGTATGCCTTCCCCGAATCTGAAAGGGGTAACGTTCCCTTCTCTTTCTCTTGCTTCTCGATACTCTTATCGATACTAATACACTTTTGTTAATCCACTTTCTTTTGGTCACCATATCCACTAATTCCTTCTAAGGAAGTCGTATAAGCAATAAATAGGAGCAGTTGCTCGAGCCCTTAGTTTTTCCAGCACAAAACAAAAATTTGAGAGAACTTGCAGTAGATTCTAAATAAGCACAAACATACAGAATAATCCTCACAGGTTAAACATTAAAGCATATACTCTCTTAAAAAGAGACTAAATTATGATTATCTAGGGGGGGTGATGCATGATGGCCCATACACCAGGGATGCACCTACATCAAGCAGGTATGATTTTTTTGCATAGTTTTTCCCTTCTGTCTGGATAGATACGGATCTCTATTACAAGATTTGCTTTATGACCAGGCTACTTTAGGCTATGATACCGTGACTTAGGGGTATCTTTTCATCAAAATCACATAGGAGTTACACATGGCATCATCCATCCAGAATACCAAATTAGTTGTGGACCACCTTTAACGACATCTCCTCATTATCACACTGGAACCATATATGTTTCGCAATATCTATCCCCAAAAAGAGTTATGAAGAATGATTTTTTGGTAGCTTCAAGACCCCAACAATGTGGTATGGATTGAACTTGCGCATTCTATATTTTGGCCAAAACTCATAGTTTTCCTAAAAGCAATATTGCAATAACAAGAAACAATATTTACAAACAAAAAGTATAATGAACATCGTAGCCTCTATCACGAGGAATCTTTATTCCTCCAATAATCAAGGGTAATCTAGATTCAATTCTATGCAAATCAAAACCATGTATAACTCTTGTTTTCAATCTCAACTGCAATACTGGAAACTTTGTGTACTGTTCATCTGAATTTGTTTCCTCTGAGTAAAATTTGGGATTTCTGTAGGTTGTAAATGGACATAGCCCAGATGGTCAAATGTCCATATAATGAAAAAACAAAAATTATATATATAGCAGAGAGGTAATAATGATTGATACCCGAATGCATGCAGAGAAGATCTAAATCTTACTACATATCGAAGTCAAATTTATTGTTTTGGAAGCCTCTCCCACTGGAGAAACTGTTTCTTTCTTCGTTGCTTAAACAAATTCTACCTTTACCACACCTTTTTCCTTCCCTTTCCGTAGCTTTTTTCTTTGCATCTCAAACTAGGTCAGTAACCATAATTGCGAAGGGATGTCTCTGTCTTGATAGGTAAATAGACGAAACCGAGGTGTCAGTTCTGTAACCATCGTTTTAACCTCTACAGGAACTCATTATATGAAAGATAAATATTATGTAATGCATGGAGTCTGTGAGAGAGTATGTTCATGCATTCTACGTGGAAGGTGACCACAAATTAGGGTTGTCGATGCATTAATTCAGCGTCGAGAATCTCAGGCATCATAAGCATTTGTCTTTTCAACATATGATTAATTTTCCATTAAATCTATTTGATCCATTCAAAGCATGGCATTCTCCATACAATTTTTTTTAATTAATTTTAAGTAAAATAATCACTGGAATTTAGAAACAATCTCAATATACCCATTTTAAAGTTGTTAATAAAAAAATAGCATAAGATTAGGAAATATCATTGTAATTTTATTAATAAATCTAAATTCAAGACATAAGCTTAGGAAATATCATTGTAATTTATTAATGAATCTAAATGTAAGATATGATTACGAAATCCTAAAAGTAAATAGTCTTCAAATTTGTTTATTTCTTTTAAAAGATTGCACTAATAAATGTAAGGAACATATTCAATTGATTTTTCCTTTGCAACTCCCCTTGTTCAACAAGGCTCTCCCCGAATGCCCCATATTCTACCTCCTACAAAAGAGTGAATGACAAATTTTATTTATAATATCTATCTCAATATAATAATGTGAAGGATCGATTTCTACCCTAGTCACATATGACTAGTATATTATGATGTTGATTTTGGATCGCTGACGTGTTTCGTTGATGGATGCAAACTAACGATAGCTTTCTAACTAGACTCACATTTGGAGTAAACGGTCATGCACGACAACTAGAGATATTGAGGGAGATGTGTGGAAGCAGCCCTGCCACAGCCTACTAGCACTCTCGTTGTGGCACGAACTATAGGTTAATGATTACCTAGTTTGATAGATCGATGATGTCGTGAGGGTAGAGTGTGACAGTCGCTCACGATGATTCTAAGGGCCGAGCATGCGTAAGGTTATGCTATCGGATTTTATTCTAGACTGATTTTTATTGTGAGAGTTGGGACACCCAGCTCGGATAACAAATGGTAGCTCGACCTTGCAAAGCAAGCTGAGAACTATTTTTTCTCTGGTTGTGTGCATGGCCCCTTTGCAGCTCGGGAGGCTCACACAGAAGAAGAGTACCCCAAACATTGGATGGAAGGTACCAGTGAGGTCTCAACGGTTGGAAAGCGGGAGCGGGATAGAGTGTGAGCACGAGACAATAGCATTGAAACCTTCGCCTTGGCTTAAGGTACACATATCTTAATTTTGCAATTGTAAATAATTTAATTTTGTATGTGAATTTACAGTTAGTTTGAATGTGGTAATGGTTTTGTGGATCTGTGGATGTAATTTTATGAATTTGTATCTCCCTTATTTGTTGCCTACCCTTTCCTAGTTAGAATGCATCCAACCTTCGAAATCTCCTAGAAACCCCATTGATTTTTCTCTATTCCTTAGTTTTACTCTGCGCTTTATTGTCTCTGACTAATGGTTTTTTATTCCTTTGCGTTGGGTGGGTAATTCTGTCCGTAATCAGTTGTTGTTTCCCTTGCGCCTCTAGAGGTTTCCTGTTGCATTTATTTTCAATCCGTACTTCTTTTCCAGCTAGGCGTTCTGCTAGGTAGCACCAATTTGTGAAGCGCCACGCCCCTTTTACCCTTGTTTCCTATAGATTCCTTTTATAGAGTCCTGGCGTGGGTTCCTTCAATCCAACCAACGTAATCGCCAACGCGTGCAAGATGGGATAAGCCTGGCGTTGGTGATTCCATTGCACATCCAAAGGGGATCCTTTACTAGAGTGCGCAATAATGTAGGTACTCAAACGCGGCCTAACACTACTGGAGTATTGCCCTTAAATTATTTCTGAGGTGGTTTAATCGTGTTGTTGTTTATCTACTTTTGGATCGGTTTCGACCGGTTGTTTTTAAATCTTTTTTTACTGCTACCGTTGAATGTTTATCTACTTTTTGGCTCGGTTTCGACCTTTGCGAATTCACCCCTGGTGCGTTGAGAAGGTGCAAGCCCTTTGTGGATTCCTCCCTTGTGACTTGGAGCTTGGCGTTTAGTTGTTGAGGCCCATGTTGTTTTTAATTTTACTGTTACACGTCCGCTTGAGTTCAACTCGTGCGTGCCCACAAGGGCTCGCCCAGAGAGTCTTAAACGAACCAGGCTCTAGCCACCTGACAGTGCACATTCTGTTGCCTTGGAAACGCATTGGAGGTACCCTTCCACCACAGTCGACCGGATTATTTTAGCAGTGAGGATGGTGTTCCTTTCCTTCGTTTTTGTTGTGCCCCTTCCTCCTCATAGTTAGATGGCCGAATACCTCTTCTTGATTGACTTCTTCCTGCGTGAAGTTGCGCACTTAGCGGATCCACCTCTCTTCTCAGCCCGTTCGTAGCCTTACTCTTGCTGGGAATCAACTTGTGCCTCAGCGCAGCGCATTTGGGGCACTGTCTCAGCGTTTTTCCTGAAGGTGTCAGATTATTTCTAAAACGGGGTCGGGTAATATTACCATCTGTCATTGGATTCAAGTGTGAATTAATTTTTCGTTGATTTGAAAAACCTGGTGATAGCGTTGCTTCGGTTTCTCTGCGATCTCCTGCCAGCGCACGATCCCAACATCTCTTTCTCCTTGGTATGATAAAAGGTTGTCAAACGAGACTATTGACCAATAGAATTCCATCACCTTAGCTCGTACTAGTCGACATCGATGCTTATGAGAATATGTGGATTGGCAGTGAGATTTGTTTGTTTTATCACAAATTCAAATTCATTTTAGAATAGAGCTTTACGTTAAAATATATGTGGAATGCCAATTAGCGTTTTAATGTGCTTTATAAAAGTTTTAAATTGTTTCAGAATAGAGTTTTACGTTAAAAGACAGGTGGAATGGAAACAATGTTTTAATTGCATTAGAACAACTTTAAACTTGTTTCAGAATAGAGCATTAAGTTAGGAGACATGTGGAAGGGAAACATCGAATGAAATTGCCTTTAATAGTCTTTATAATTATTTTAGGACAGGGCACTAATTCAGGAACAAGTGAATGGTAGTTGATTATATTTGCTTATATTATTTGTTATAATTGTTTTATGACAGACATTAAGTTAAGGAACATGTTGAAATCAATGATGTTAATGTAATCCTTGTATGATGGTTTTTAAATGATAATTTATTAATTATAAGATACTTCATTTCTTTATAATGTTTTTAAAGGGTTGTATTTTAAAAAGAAAGTAGGGAAGGGATACTCTTGAGTATAGAAAGAGGAATCTTCATATTGATTGTCTAGACTTAATTTATTATTAAATTATAAATTAGATAGAAGTTTTACATTTTAATGTGGATGGTTTTTTTTGTTAATATTGAACTCGAAAGGTAAAGAAAAGTGTAGTTGGTTTTAGTTGAATAATAAAACTCCTTTAAATGGAAAGGTATACTTGTTACTTAAATACTGTTATATCTTTTTAATATTAGATTGAGGTTGGATACTATGTTCTACGAAATAGTCTTTATGATGGTAAAATGTTAATGAGATACATCTAGGATGTTGCGCAATAAGAGGAACCCACATAAGAAATGCCTCATAAGAAAACAAGAAACGTATCTAGATTGTTGCACAATTTTAAACATGTATTGAATGTAGTTACATTGGACCTCGTTTAGCCTGATCGATTAGAGTGCTCTCCTTTATAGATTTCATATAAGGTATGATAGTTTAAGTTTTGGACTTCTGGTGCATTGGATTGTGTGTCATGATTGAAGGTTTACGATTGTTTAAGTTTGCACCTTAGTTACTATTGTGCTTGTCGCAATGTGACAGCATGATTCCTTATGATTGGATCAATGCGCGCATTGATCGTTAAGTGCATATGATAACCTGGCCTTGGGTCATGTGCTTCCCGATGATGATGATGTTGATTTTTTAAACTTGATGTAATGTAAATTGTATTGTAACGCATGATTGTTATATTGTTTCTCGCTCATCATGAAAGTTCATGTTACTTGTGTCATTTTTTTTATGTTGGTTGCGCTTGGATGATCTTGATGATGTTATTTAGCTTATTTGGCTTGGAATTGTTTTGGTCGGGTGGGATGTAGACACCTCCTTATTCCTCATAACAGTCATCAGCCTTGAGACCTTAAATGGTCAAAATTGATGGGAGCCTGGGCTTGAGCATTTCTTATGTGTCCTGG
>JASDQU011101508.1:10747-25854 GCA_032191745.1 Picea mariana
TTTGCATACAAACTTTGTTTGAATTTTTGTTTGTGACATTGGAAATCTAATAACGATCTCTACTCCTTGATGTTGTTTTTTAGATAATTTGGGATGGTCAATTTTTTAGCATTTATGGATCCCCTGGGACCTCTGTGAGCGTTCTGGGTCATCCTGGACCTCTATGAGCATTCCTTAGATCCTCCTAGATCAATGATGTTTGTCAATGCAACAAGGGAGGAACAATCAAAGCCCTAGGCACACTCCAACTACTTTTGATTACCCCTAATATTTGGATGGATATTTCTATGGATTTCATTGTTGGCTTACCTAAATCGGGCAATAAGTTAGACATCATGGTGGTAGTTGATTGTCTTTACAAATATTCTCATTTCTATGTTCTTCAATGCCCTTTCACTACATCCACAATGGCTCAAATTTTCATGGATAATATCTTCAAACTTCATGGCATGCCTCATTCTATTGTCTCTAACAAGGATCCCACTTTCACCCACAATTTTTGACAAGAATTTTTCAATTTCTAGGGAACCTAATTACATCTTAGCACCGCTTATCATCCCCAGAATGATGGCCAAACTGAATTTGTAAACAAATTTTTGGAAACATGTTTGTGATGTTTTGCATCCGATAGACAATATCAGTGGGCTCAGTGGTTACCCCTAGTTGAATGGTGGTACAACACATCTTACCATACAGCTACTTGCATGACTCCTTTTGAAGCATTCTATAGACAAAATCCTTCGTCGGTTCTCTCATACATGTCACGTATCTCAAAGGTTCGGGAGGTTGAAAAAAATCTTACAGTCCGAGAGGCCATTCTCCGTACCCTCAAAGAAAATTTGGTCATGGTTCAAAATCACATGAAGAAACAAGTCGATCAAGATCGTTCCGAGCGTAAGTTTTTTGAAGGGGACCAAGTGTTTATTCATTTGCAATCTTATAAGCAGACTTCACTTAAAGTTGAACATTGTCAGAAACTTGCTCCCAAATTTTATGGTCCTTATACAATTCTCAACCGAGTGGGGCTTGTGGCCTACTAGTTAGCTCTGCCAAGTAATTCTAAGCTCCATCCTTTTTTTCATGTCTCATGCTTAAATAAGGTGACTGGAAATAAGTGTTAAACTCAAACCAATCTCCCTGAGTTGGATGAAGAAGGTTCTATTTGGTTGCAGCCCCAAGAAGTATTGAACCAACATGAGCATCATCTTCGTCAATGCACCATCAAGGAAGTGTTAGTGGAGTGGAAAGATAGAACTCCAAAATATGTCACCTGGGCGTTGGCCACCATTATACAACAATTTATTCATCTCAAGCCTTAAGGACAAGTTTTTATTTCAAGGGGGAGGGCATGTTAGGGACCTAGCCTCCCTAATCCCTCACATAGGCAGAATAATATATTTTCCATGTAATAAAGGTCGACATCAGTTAATAAGGCCTATTTAATCAATGTGAACAAGACAATGTAAGAAGACCTAATAGAAGCTTCCACTTCTAGAAATATATTCCTCTAGAATGTTCTTTAGAATATAGAATTAGTATAAACAAAAGTAGGAGGCATGAGAAGTCTTTGTCTTGATATTTATTGTAATAGAGCTATGCTTTGTTGGAGGTTTCCCCCTCAAAGAGGAAAGTGAACATTGCTTTCTTTCAATAAAGGCATTATTGTTGGTATTGTTATTCTCAATATTTTACTATTCCATTGGTATTTATTAAATATTCTTGTTTCTGCATATTACAATACTTTTGGTACCTTATAGAGGAAAATGGAGCTCCATGTCAAATCTTAGCTCATATGCCCATATTTACTCCAAATATGGCCCTATACTCCTTCATTGGATGAAGAAATCCAACCAGCATGGGCTTTCAATGACCAATCCAACTCCTGAAGTGACCATGGAATTTGATGGGCTATGTAATTTAATGCATTCTTGGTATAGCCAAAACTACATCCATATTGAAGAATTTTCTACACAACAACATGCCACGAGAACTAATAGACTGCACAATTCTCCATTCTGGTGAAACTATAGGTTGACTACAATTCTCCATGACTAATTTATCCTTTTCTCTACATTTTTTAGCTTCTAAATGTTGGTTAATGTTATATTGTGATTGCTTCAACATAGATCAATGAAGTGTCACAAGTGGATGAAAGTGGCACGATAACAAGGACAAGCCCAAAAATCGATGGAAGGACACTTATGAGAAGATAAGTATGAAACTTGATTGAAAGAACCACATCGCTAGATGATGTGACTCACCTTGGAAAACCAAGGCTATAGAATCATGAGATATTGGCACGGATCACCTGGTAGGAGTTCCTAAAAGAACCATAAAGACATAACAAAAAAAGGGCTCAAACATCAAAGGGACAAATGACATTAAAACACATAAAATTATCATTTAATGTGATGGACATAAGAAGAAATTAGGTAAAAAGAGATTAAAAATGACATAATGAGAGAAAACATGATAATCCCAATATCATTTCTGGTATAAGAGAAAAAAAAGTAGGGAATTGTGAATTAGGGCATAGATACCAAGGAAAGACCATGAAATGACTAGGGAATCCTGGAAAAATTAAGATGATGATAAATTCAAGCAATATAGATCACAATAGTACCAAAAGACAATACATGCAACAAAGGAGAGCATAAGAGGAAAAAAMTTATCCATTTTAAGAATTCACAATGACTAAAAAGAGAAAAAGAGCCATCAAAAGATAACAAARWACATAGGAACCAATAGTTTGACAAAGGAATAAACAGAATGGGGATTTTTGACACACATAGTGAGATTGGTGTTGAGAAATGGTATGAAATCATCCTAAAAGAAAATGTATAGGAAAGGAAGGATCCAATGCTCCTTCGAATGATTTACCAAGTTGGATGTATCCCTAGGGCCATCATCATATAGATGTAGTGTACACAGCTATGAAGGCATACGACTCAATAGAAAAATGATATGAGAACCAATTTCAAGAATACTAGTCCTGATTGGAGAAGATATTGTAACACAAGTACTTAAGATTCCATGAAGTATGAAATTGTGGAGTAATGTTACGAGGAAAATCTCTCTATGGCATGGGGTAAACCACAACAGATGGAATGACACGCAGAAATTAGCTATAATCACAAGTATGCTATATAAATGAAATGTTAACAAGACAAGGTCAAGAGCCTACCTCGTCTGGACGTTCAATGAAGACCACTATTGAGCACGCAACTCAAATCTTTATCCCCGCAACTTTTCCTCAACAAACAAGATACGCGGGCATATGGTGATAATATATAATGTTAGCATATATATTAGCATATTCCATTAACATACATGACAAATACGTCCATGGAATAATAATTTGAATATTTGCAAGATATCAATTAGACGAGAAAAGAGTATTTCTATTAAAAAAATCATCAAAAGTTTATAGGTGACAAACTTCCGTAACGACACATATCGGAATTGAGAAACTAAGTGCCTCTAGTTGGGCCTCCACCACTTCAATCCTCCACCAAGATCAAGCTCATATAAAGGAGACAATGAGGTTCTCCATCACAAAAGGAAGAGCTTGGGGGCTAAACAATGAGTTCAGACTTTCAGGGATAAAGCGATGCAGACTCAATGTGAAGTGAAATTTCTCCAGAGTATCTTTGCTCTCAAAATTTGAATTATGTCCCTCAAGGCTTGGATATAGCTCAATTTATAGCCTTCAAATGGAACTGAAGGACCGATTTGGAGCGTTTCCATTATATAGAAGGTCAAGGATCATGGATCTTGTGACGTGACATGGAAACTCGACATATTTTTTTAATTTTGAGCACCAAACATGATGTACGCGGGATGTAATGGAGCAACCTATGTATAATCTTGTTGTCTAATTGTTAGGGTGTGTATATGTGGAAAAATGTGTTTTTTTGGCTCTAGAAGGTAAAAAAGCAGACTTCAAGTCTGCATAGGGAAATGGAAAGGCCATCCAAGCAAGTTGCATGGGGTGAGGCAATATTTTCTATAACAGATGCCCCCTAATATGTTAGGTCGGAGGAATATTTGCAATGGTTAAAATACATTATAATTCCCAGAAGTGGAGTAATGGGGACACAGTTGGAAGTGCTAGTTACTCATGAGAATATTACAATCCATAATGACTTTGTACACATGGCTGCCAATCTGAATTACACTGCATATCCATGTGGAAACATATTGTTGGCCCTCGACCAAGTTTTGAGGAAACCTTGGTCAGGTTTGGACCACTTTTGGACTTCGACACATTGTTCGAAGAAGGAGCTAAGATCGTGGATCTCACTTATTTTGCGGGATATGTGGAACCAGTAAAGGGTTTTTTAGGGTTTTTGTAATGGGTTATGGGATGGCGGCCCATGGGTTTTTCCCATGTTAGGCCTTATTGTAAGGGATTGTAAAATTATAAATAAGTAAGAATGTATTGTAGAAAGAGTCAGAAGCCTGCGGAGCTAAGTGCAAGTAACTTGAGTAGCTTTGTGCAAGGGAATGTAAGTGAGTAAGGCTATGTGCTTGATAGAGCATTGGCTCTATGCCTTGACCTAATTTTGGAAGGAGGATCTGGAGCTTATTGTGTAGATCTCATGTCCTATGTGAAGCTCGACTATGTGGCTTAGTGCACAGGAGTAATGGAATGTAACAGATTAACAAATAATAAGGAATACAAAGCAGTTGGTGGATGTATCCCCACAATGGGGTGAATCACGTATATCTTATGTCTTTGGTTTGCTTTGTGTTGTGTTGTTTATGTTATGAATCTGCTCAGTGCTTTGATTATTATGTATGATAGATAGATCTGGTGTTGCTTAGTGCTTTACTTGTGTTAAGGATAAATGAATGTTAGATCTAACTCAATGCTAAGTGCTAAGAATATATATCATGTATTGTTACTGCGTCGATCTATCTTTGGGTATGTTCTGCGATGTTAATAAATCTAATGAACTAATGCATCTCACCTTCTAAGTTTTAATAGAATACTCTGTGAAGTCTTGTTATCACATATCTGTGTCCCAGCTTGGTTACAGACACCTGCATCCTGTAACCCCCCTTGCTTCTACCTCGGGTGAGACTTCACCTTCTTCGCAGGTGTCGCCAAAAGGGTCGATATTCAGGGTTTTGTTGGTGCATTGTTAAGCATTGAACCCTGGTTCTGCACCTATGCCAACAAATGGTTCCATTGTCGGGACCTGAAACTGTGATTGTTGGGAACTGAAGTAAAGAAAAGAGAATCTATGTGCATAGATATGTTGCTGAAGTGTGAAGTACTCTACTTGTCTTGCGAAACTTTGTGCTAGAAAAGAAATCTGATCTGAAGAAAAGAGGCAAAGATTTGTGCTTTGACAAGAGAAAGATAAGTGAAATTTTTGTTTTTAAAGCATGAATTTAAGTATGTTTAACAGATTTTGTCCTAGTCTAAAGGCTAGGGTGTAGTTGAAAGAAAGACTTGATCTGAGTAAAGTTAATAGAAATGAAGAAAGATATGTTATTCCTATGCATAGAAATAATTTTTGGACTAATAAGTGGATGCAAGAACCTAGAAAAAAAAATTGCAGAGTGCAGGTCCAGCACTGTGATCCTAGTGCGTAGTACAGCAACAGATCACTACCCTCCAGGGTAGAGTAATGGAAGTCACATAGAAGTTTCAACCTATGCAGGATGAAGCCTGCAAGGTGTTCGAATAAATTGATGGGCAGGGATTGCAATTGGACCAAGTGGTTGCAACAGTAGAATAGCGCCTGGAAGAGCCTATTACAGAGCAGACGATCCAGGAGCTCACTGAGCAGGAGGATCAGGTGAAGCAGCAAGTCTAGGAAGCTCGAGTTAATCTCAAGGCCCTCGAAGTATCATTGACCAGACCTTAGTGACTCGGGGTGAGTCACAGGTGAGTGTTGGGGGCCTTTTGGCCCTCGACCAAGTTTTGAGGAAACCTTGGTCAGGTTTGGACCACTTTTGGAATTTGACACATTGTTCAAAGAAGGAGCACCCAGGCAGAGCCGAGATTGCGGATCTCACTTATTTTGTGAGCTATGTGAACCCAGTAAAGGGTTTTCTAGGGTTTTTGTAATGGGTTATGGGATGGCATCCCATGGGGTTTTCCCATGTTAGGCCTTATTGTAAAGGATTGTAAAAGTATAAATAAGTAAGAATTTATTGTAGAAAGAGTCAGAAGCCTACGGAGCTAAGTGCAAGTAACTTGAGTAGCTTTGTGCAAGGGAATGTAAGTGAGTTAGGCTTTGTGCTTGATAGAGCATTGGCTTTGTGCCTTGACCTAGTTTTGGAAGGAGGATATGGAGCTTAGTGTGCAGATCTCATGTCCTATGTGAAACTTGACTATGTGTCTTAGTGCACAAGAGTAACGAAATGTAAGAGATTGATGAATAATAAATAAGACGAAGTAGTTGGTGGGCGTAGCCCCACACTGGGGTGAACCACATATATCTTGTGTCTTTGGTTTTCTTTGTGTTGTGTTGTTTATGTTATGAATCTGCTCATTTCTCTGATTATTATGTATGATAGATAGATCTGTTTTTGCTTAGTTCTTTACTTGTGTTAAGGATAAATGAATGTTAGATATAACTCAATGCTAAGTGCTCAGGATATATATCATTTATTGTCACTGCATCGATCTATCTTTGGGTATGTTCTGCGATGTTAATAAATCTAATGAACTAATGCATCTCACCTTCTAATTGTTAATAGAATGCTCTTCGAAGTGTTGTTATCACGGATCTGTGTCCCATCTTGGTTACAGACACCTGCGTCTTGTAACCCCCCTGCTTTTACCTCGGGTGAGACTTCGCCTATTTCGCAGGTGTCGTCGAAAGGGTCGGTAGTCGAGGTTTTGTTGGTGCATTGTTAAGTGTTGAACCTTGGGTCTGCCCCTGTGCCAACATATACCAAACAGTTGTTCATGACCATGAATTAGGAAATACAAAGTAGACACATGCCATAGGATTTCATAGTCATGAACAAGGACCAGTGGAATCCAGTCTCAAAATCAATATGAAGATATCTGTATACAATGGAGTACAATTTGATCTTCCATTATCACTGAATTCATATAGGTATTGTTCTAATGAAAGATAGCAACATAATAGGAATTTTTCTACTGTAAGTTGGAGGTCTTCTATACTATCCATCAAAGGTGCAAGTCTACTTCATGTGAATAGAGGAATTTATGTCGAACACAATGAGACTTCGTTTGATTACCATTCATTAAGGTATACCATTAACAAACATGAGACAACCTACTGATAATGAAATTAGGTATCAAGGCACCGAGTACATTCTTACAAGTGTGCATAAGGGTGTTGAAGTCAAACACTTGAAGAATCCATCGATCAGAAGACATTGATGTATTCCCAACTGTCAATGGCGGGAGAACCTGCCACTGATGACTACAAGCCTCTAGGTACTCATAGGACTCTAAGTCCCATTTCCAGAATAGATGACCTGAAGTCGATGGAAGGAGACCCGTTGAAAGGAGAGCATTAGGGCATCTCTCATCAATCAGCACAAGGTACAAAGAAATAGCTTGATGATTAGGAAGAGCTTGGATGAATAGGATGTTCATGAACCATAAACCACGTGCATCTTTCACATGCACCAGATGCAAGTAGTGAACGAAAAATACCCTTTGATTACTAGTTGATAAGGAATATTGCCGACAAAGGAAATGAAACCACCAATAAGGCTAATGGAATCCAAGACACTTCACGAATCCCAATGTGTGAATAGATTTTTTGTCGTCGAACACAAGGGAAACCCCCCAATCAGTGACCAATGAGGAGATGTTGATTGTTGGGTTCAAGGTTACCTACCCATAATGAAAGTAGAACTAGGGTGCATGATAGGACTACAGCGTCATGTGACTCTGAGACACACTAAGGGTATGTCTGACATGCAAAGCAAGAGTTCTGAGAAATAGTTGGCATTGTCTTATAGACCTCCTTTGAAAAAGAGCATGATACATATGGATAACTTACAAAGCGTCGACTTAATGATGAAACTTTGTGATGCAGGAGGCATCAACGAACTCTCCATAGGAACTGGAAGAATAACCAGTCGAAGGAGTAAACTCTAAGTAATGAGCTAAGCTTCCTAAGGTCATGCTAAACCCAAACTTTGGATGATAATGGACTCAAAAGTTTGTTCTCTATTCAAAGGCAAGACGATTGTTGTTGATATGAGACAATATTATTTTCCCACCCATATTTTTTTGTTTTTTCATAGACAAAGAAATGTTATGATACAAGAGAGGAAATGAGTGTCGTGACTAGGAAACTAGCCCCAAACAGTGGAACATACCTATGCTTAATGAAAGGAAGTGCATGTGAGGCATGGAAACTCGAGGGAATATTTCCTCTTAGGGTACAGGGTGTCAATCTGCAAAGGATATAAACAAGGCTCTGCCTGGCTAGTGATGCAAGTTGTTGAGGTAAGAGGCTTATAACAAGAAAGAGGGAATCGGAAATAGGCTCAATACTACAAGTAGGAGGATGGAATGCAATTACAAATAAACTCCAAAGAATGACCTTTTTCATAGATTTAGTCCCCTAGGCCTGAAAAAGTATAAAATAATACCCAGGAGAACTCTTCTAGCCAATGTTGACTAGAGTGTTCCTTTTTCGTAAATAGTCTACTTGGTTCGAAAAAGGGTTAAACTTACACCAAATAGACGTCCTTTCAAATCCATTTAATGAGTGTGAAAGAGACAAGTTCCCTTGGCAATATTTTCACTTTTTAGAGAGTTGGAAAAGAGCTTAACCAAGACTCAAGGGGGGGAGCCCCATAGGTGAAGGTCAGAATGCTTGTGAGTAAGAATATGAGGTTCGAACACAAAGTCATTTCAAAACTATAAGGAACTTCTGGTCCTATGGAATAACTTCTTCATGGGCACCAAATGGAACAAAGGTTCTAACTAGGGTACACATGTTTGGTAATCCTCTACCACTTAATAATGACACTTATAGTAGCAATAAGAAGGTTTTTTGTCGCTAATAAATGGGTTCATTCCTAAGGTATATAGATCACAGTCATAGGTCAATGCAAGAATTCACAATGGAGAGATAACTTATCCTATATGTTGGTGAAAGAAAATACATGTCGAAGGCACGAACGGGCGGTATGCCACTAGAAACCGCAAAAAATCCTGGACAAAACCACCAAAACCAACTCTTTCCACTGTACTATTAGTCCATAAGGCTAAAAAATCAGCCCAAACTATATGAAGTGGGTAAAAAATTTCTACTAATAGTAAAAATAGACCATTTTACCATACCATTTGAGTTTTTTCACCCACATAGTGCATTTTAGGCCATTTTTCCCATGATCTTCAAGTGTCGATTGTGGGAGGTACGATCAATGGAATTAGCAATCGTCTATACCAAGTAAGTTCCCTTCCCCTCCTCTTCATTTTCAGTGATTTAAAATTCACATTTAGTCCTCATTTTTTGAGTTTTAGAGGGAGCAACATGTAAACTAGGGTGTACACGAGTGATAGTTCATCAGGTCATGTACATGGAGACATGTACATGGGAAAATTAAATCCTACCCATGTATATGTGGCCCTATATGTGATTTTTAACATTATAGACCACATACAAGTCCACAAACAACTTTTTTATAAAATTTAACTCAAAAAATGACTTTCCTTTGGAAGGATGGTGCTTGAATGGAGGGAGAGGGAGAATGAAGAGGTAGATGCAGCAGTGGAAAGGGATGCAGGGGCCCAACTAGATTTAAAAATATGTGTCCTTTATAAATTTTGGGCTCTCAAATGAATGAGGGCTCAAGTGAGGTTACTCCAGATGCTCGTAAACTATTGGGATCCAGAGACAAATGCCTTCAATCTTGATGGGAAACCATTGATGATTGAAGTGGACAACATATAATTTATCATAGGACTGTCTCGTTAGGGAGAGGTAGCAAATATCAAGGCCCGGGGGGATGGGGGTGGTATTCCCATGGAGGAATACATTGCCATCCACTATGTTGCAGACATAGATAAAGTAGGGAGTCAACTCCCAATCAAGGCGATCGAGAACCTGATTTTAAAGATCATTGTACTTGTTCTTACACGGATCTCGGGGTCAGCCTCATTGCACCAAGCCTTAAGGCCACTCATGTTATATGTGGTGGAGTGTTTATGACCCATTGTTTATGACCAGTGTACCTCACTACTGGATAGCATGGAAGAGTTAGCTGAGAGATTGCAAACAAGGAAGAAAGCGGAACTTCGGGTTTGCATCTATTCTCTGTAGTTTTTTCTTTGAGCGGGTTTCAAGCTTGATCCCTAGAGTAGAGATCATTCCACATGGACCACGCCATCGATCCATGTCACGGTGGACCGATGTGATGAGGCAGCTAGGAGGTGGTAGGGTGCCAACCCCCTACAATGATGAGTTGTTTTGCTGGTGGTATTGACAAGTCATAGCCATTTACAACTAATCTTATGCTAGGATCGACTATAGAGGGGATCTAGATATGCCTTTCCCACCAGGCTCCATCTACAATGATATTGGTAAGAAAATTTTTTATATATTTCATTTTTTTGTTCTTTTCAAGAAGAATAAAAATGCAAATATTTTTTTATGGTATCAAGTATTAACAATTACTTTGTCACGCAGATGTAGGTCCGCGACGACCATATGGATTCCCACGACATCGGCGAAGGAGTCGGGGAGATGAGAATGCAAGAGGAGATGCAGAGAAAGTGTTGCAGAATGTGTAGGGTAACATGTCTCGATTGAGGCACAAGATTGCTATGGTTTAGGTGGAGGATCTACCAGAGGCTATGCAGTGGTAGGTGGTGGGTGTGCCCTATGTGTGGGTGCAACTCTTCTGACGTATCGTAAACACCGTACTGTGCTGTCATGATACACATCTAGTGCCACAGGTGTAGATGACATGGTCATATATATACCAACCATATATGTATTTTGAGGGTGTGAGCCCCATTTTGTACTATGACACCATATTTTTTGAAAAGATGAAATATAAAGAAGAAAAATTGGTCCTCGGATTTACTTATATATGTTACAATGTGTACATGCATGAATGTGTTTTCTTTACTTTAGTTATGTGACAAATGTCAATCTAAAACAAAATTAGCATATGCATCAGATACATAATTAGAACTTTTGGGTATGTGATTATAAGTACAAAAATCAAACTCTCGTTCCAAAATTCGTACCCGTACGAATCATCGGAGTAGAGTAGGGTCTCGCACACAATAATTGTCATTTAACTAACATATGACTAACTGGGATTCCAGGAGAACCTCTAAAGACTGAACACCATGTGAAATGGCATCGCATAATAGTTCTATAACAATGTTATACTCAGCCACATTATTCGTTGATGGCTCCATACGAATGCCACCTGAAGACACCAGTTGACCCTCGGGTGAGTAAATGACCTAAGCAGCGGAAGCCATGTCCCGTGTATGATGAATGGCACCATCTGTGAATCCTCAATAAACTGAAGACTCTATTGACCTCTGCCAACCAAGGGAAAACTTGATAAGCAAGCCGATGACACAAAGGAAAAGATGTATATACACTAAGATACACTAGTATGACACTAAATACTATATGTTGGTGAAAAAATACCTATCGAAGGCACGAACGGGCGGTATGACACTAGAAACCGCAAAATATCCTAGACAAAACCACCAAAACCAACTCTTTCCACTATACTATTAGTCCATAAGGTTAAAAAATCA
This sequence comes from Picea mariana, assembly GCA_032191745.1. NCBI lineage: Eukaryota > Viridiplantae > Streptophyta > Pinopsida > Pinales > Pinaceae > Picea > Picea mariana. The sequence goes on from JASDQU011101508.1 coordinate 22,491, forward strand.
TCCCAAACTATATGAAGTGGGTAAAAATTTTCTACTAATAGTAAAAATAGACCATTTTACCATACCATTTGAGTTTTTTCACCCACATAGTGCAGTTTAGGCCATTTTTCCCACGATCTTCAAGTGTTGATTGTGGGAGGTATGATCAATGGAATTAGCAATCTTATGGACCAAGTAAGTGCCCTTCCCCTCCTCTTCATTTCCATTGGTTTAAAATTCACATTTAGTCCTAATTTTTTGAGTTTTAGAGGGAGCAACATGTAAACTAGGGTGTACACGGGTGATAGTTCATCGAGTCACATACATGGAGGCATGTACATGGGAAAAGTAAAGCCTTCCTGTGTATATGTGGCCCTATACATGATTTTTAACATTATAGCCCACATACAAGTCTGCAAACAACTTTTTTATAAAATTTAACTCAAAAAATGACTTTCCTTTGGAAGGATGGTGCTTGAATGGAGGGAGAGGGAGCGTGAAGAGGTAGATAAAGTAGTGGAAAGGGATGCAGGGGCCCAACTAGATTTAAAAATATGTGGCCTTTATAAATTTTGGGCTCTCAAATAAATGAGGGCTCAAGTGAGGTTACTCCAGATGCTCGTAAACTATTGGGATCCAGAGATAAAGGCCTTCAATCTCGATGGGAAACCATTGATGATTGAAGTGGATGACATATATTTTATTATAGGATTGTCTCGTCAGGGAGAGGTAGAGAATATCAAGGCCTGGGGGGTTGGGGGTGGTATGCTCATGGAGGAATACATTGCCACCCATTGTGTTGCAGGCATAGATAAATTAGGGAGCCAACTCCCAATCAAGGCAATCGAGAGCCTAAGTTTAAAGATCATTGTACTTGTTCCTACATGGATCTCGGAGTCAGCCTCATTGCACCAGGCCTCAAATCCACTCATGTTATATGCGGTGGAGTGTTTATGACCCATTGTTTATGACCAGTGTACCTCACTGTTGGATAACATGGAAGAGTTAATTGACAGATTGCAAACAAGGAAGAAAGTGAAACTTTGGGTTTGCATCTATTCTGTGTAGTTTTTTCTTTGAGCGGGTTTCAGGCTTGATCCCTAGAGTAGATATCATTCTACATGGACAAAACGATCGAGCCATGTCACGGTGGACAGATGTGATGAGTTCTTTTTCTAGCGGTATTGACAGGTCATAGCCATTGGCAACTAATCTTATGTTGGGGTCGAATACATAGGGGTTCCAGATATGCCTTTCCCACCAAGCTCCGTCTACGGTGATATTGGTAAGAAAATTTTTTATATATTTCATTTTTTTGTGCTTTTCAAGAAGAATAAAAAATGAAAATATTTTTTTATGGTATCAAGTATTAACAATTGCTTTTTCATACAGACGTAGGTCTATGATGACCAGATGGATTCCCACAACATTGGTGGAGGAGTCAGGGAGATGAGCATGCGAGAGTCGATGTAGAGAAAGTGTTCCAGAATGTGTAGGGGAACCTGTCTCGATTAACACACATGATTCCTATGGTTTAGGTGGAGGATCTACCAGAGGCTATGCAGCGGCGGGTGGTGGGTGTGCCCCGTGCGTGGGTGCGACTCTTCTGATGTCTCGCAAAAACTATACTGTTCTATCATAATACACATCCGGTGCCACAAGTGTAGATGCCATGGTTATATATATACCGGCCATATATGTATTTTGAGGGTGTGAGCCCCATTTTGTACTATGACACCACATTTTTTGAAAAGATGAAATATAAAGAAGAAAAATTGGTCCTCGGCTTTACTTATATATGTTACAATGTGTACATGCATGAATTTGTTTTCTTTACTTTAGTTATGTGACAAATGTCAATCTAAAACAAAATTAGCATATGCATCGAATACATAATTAGAACTTCTAGGTATGTGATTATAAGTACGAAAATCAAAGTATCGTTCCAAAAGTCGTACCTGCACGAATCACCGGAGTAGAGTAGGGTCTCACACACAGTAATTGTCATTTAACTAACATATGACTAACTGGGATTCCAGGAGAACCTCTAAATACTGAACACCATGTGAAATGGTGTCACGTAATAGTTCTATAACGACGTTATACTCAACAATGTTATTCATTGATGGCTCCAGACGAATGCCACCTGAAGACACCAGTTGACCCTCGGGTGAGTAAATGACCCAAGCAGTGGAAGCCATGTTCCATGTATGATGACTGGCACCATCTACGAATCCTCAGTAAATTGAAGACTCTATTGGCATCTACCAACCAAGGGAAAACTTGATAAGCAAGCCGATGACACAAAAGCAAATATGTATATACACTAAGATACACTAGTATATAAAGAGTCACACCCAAGCTTGAGGGCTCAAGAGTAATATATTTTAAGGTAGAGCCCTTTCATGGGATTTTCCGGCATATTCCCTTCATAATCCTCAAATTCATAGGCTTCTTTCTCTAAAACACGTCGCACGATATAAGGACTGTGGCACATGGGGTTAAACTTTCCTGACCCTGACAGTTCTTTGGCTTGATCATACAGGAGGACCAAGTCACCCTTAGTGTACTGTCAAGGAAAAACACACCTATCATACTAAACCTTGACATGTCATTTATTGGCTTCGATAGCAGTAGAGGCATATCGATGCTGCTCATCTAGATGCTCTAGGTGCACAAGGCATTCTTCAATATTAGATGTGTCAGGTAGGATATCAATTGCTAGTTTGAGGGAAGGGATTTCGCATTCAATTGGAAGGATCAACTCCACGTCATGTACTAACTAAAAAGGATAAAAATAGGTGGAAGTCTTTACCGAGGTTCAATATTCCCAAAGTGCAGGGTAAAGAATTAGATGCCAATCAAATTTACTCTCGCTGACAGTTTTTTACAAAATGGTCTTGAGAGATTTATTCACCACCTCTACTTTTCCATTTTCTTGGGGATAATAAGGGGAAGCATGACCATGCTTAAACCCCATTTTTTATGCTAACTCCTTCATCATTTCATTATGAAAGTGACTGTCAGGATCAGTGACAATCTCCTTTGGGATTCCTAACCGGGTTATAATTTGGTTGAATATGAAGATGTTGTCGTCTTACAATTGGATTTAATGGTAGGCATGGAATATTCCCATTTAGTGAAGTAATCCATGGCCACAATAATATGTTGATTCCCCCCAGCCGAAGCTGGGTTATAGTCCATAAAATCTGCCCCCCACTTGGTTAAAGGACTGACGATGATGAATGGGTGAAGAGGGGTTGGATGCGAGCACTTTTTCCGAGTGAACACTTGGCAAGGGTGACACTTCTTGACTGCTTCAACACAATATTTAAAAATCAACGACCAAAAATAATCGGGTCACAAAATTCTCTGGGTTGTCGCA
>JASDQU011101510.1:24138-54905 GCA_032191745.1 Picea mariana
CTCAGTTTTCATGTTTGTTGTGATTAGTCAGGTGATCATTATCCGAGCATAGAGGATGGATGATATAGGAAAAAGTGGGGAGGTAGTACCCTCACTTCTTACTTGATTAAAAGCAGACTTTTGGTGGTCCAAAAGCTTCCAAAGTGGGGAGGAATGATCCAGGAGGCTCCCCAAGCTCAGAAAATGCTCAAAAATCAAAGTTCCCGGAATTGGATGAAACCAATTCCATTGCAACCGGCTCATCATGTTGATTCTGGAAGTATATTTACTTTCTCAAATGGATGTTGTATGAGAGATTTATCGTACTCTGATTGTTTTCTCAAACAACTAAAAAGTCAAAGGAATGGAAAAAAGTCAATGCTCACATAAACATGACATCACCAACGACACCTCATGATGCATACTTGGACCAATGGCAGTGTGATAAGTGGCAACAGTTGCTGGGCAGATGTGGATGGCAGATCCAATCAAAATTTGACACATGGCAAAATCTCGTCAAGTGTTGAGGTGCCACGTGGCCTAGGCATGGGCAGCCACGTGGCACCAGGTCAGGGTCGAATGGCAAGTTCCAAAAATATTTGGGGGTCCATGGGTTTTGAACCCACGACAACCCACCAAGACCAAGCACGTTAGAGGAGAGGCATTACTAATGTGCCACCATGTTTCTTGATTAATGAAACACATTTAAATTTATTTAAAATATAATACATTACTATGTGGGTGGAAGGGGGCTGGGGCTAAGCCCCAGCCCTCGGCTTTATGTGGTGTCATATGACTACAAGAGGGTGTTTGTGCCTGAATTGGGGTCTTAGCCCATATATTGCTGGAAAGTGGTTTTTAAACCATATATTAATGTTTTTTTTTGGATTTTTGACTGATATTTAGCCCCAAAAATGGAGTTTTTGAGGATTTTAGGCCATTTGAAGGGGAATTGTATCCCAAAAAGAGGCCAGATCTTGAGGTAAGTTGGAATTCCTCATCTGAGCCTTGAAAACTATAAGAACTAGCATTTTTGAAGCTTGTAGGAGACTTTTTGATGCAGGGTTTTGAAGGAGCAGTTTGTAAATTTTCGCCTTTTCTCATGTTTTGAGAGGCGTTTTTCTCATGTTGTTGAGAGAAGTTTGATGGTGCATGCGTGAATCTGAGCAAGGAGGTCTTTCACAGCAGACATGAATCATGTAATGTAACAACAAAGAGCATTGTAAGATAACTTTGAGCATTTTAAAGAGCAATAAAGAGGTCCTCCACTTGGAAGCGAACCTGGAGACGTAGCCAACGATTGGTGAACTTCATTATCAACCTCTTGTCTCTATTTCTCTTTCTGTTTTTCTGTTCTATTCTCTTCATTTTCAGCATGGATATTAATGGCTGATATCTTTATTCATTACTAAGCATCAAGTAAAATTCACATTTGATATTCCGCAACCAGATAATAAGCTTTATGTATTTCACATTCTTAACGATCCGATGCCTAAAATACATTAAACTAACTTGTGATTTATCAGTAATACCTTCATTTTTGGTTCAATTTTATGGTATCAAAGCATTTGGTTTTGAAGGTTTGACAACAATTGCAAGCATTGGATGCTCATGAGAGAAAAACTCAAGCGAGGAGAAGGCCAACTTGAGGCTCTTGACATAAAGATTCAAAGGCGACCGCATAAGAAAGAGATGTCTTCGCCACAGAAATTGGGTCCCTTCAACTCTGAAGATGATTTCTTCGAGGCCTTTAAATTGATGCAAGCCATGGTATAGGAGCTTTACCATGAAAGAGGTCAGCAAAGGAATCCAAAAGTTGAAGAAGGTGAATCTTCGGTAAGAGAAGAAGGATGAGTTGGAGGTGGTGGACCTTCAGAACCTTCTTCTCCTTCATCCTCATCATCTAGTAATGAAGCAAGTGTACATTCCTCCAAGGATAATAAAAAATCTCATCATTCTTCTTATATGTCGTTATTAAAGTTAGATGTAAAGTTTCAATTACCCACTTATGATGGTGAATTAGATGCAGAAAAGCTAGATAATTGGGTGAGACAATTAGAGGTCTATTGCAGGATACAAAAGATTTTTGATGATGAAACTAAGATCCAAATAGAAAGTCTCAAATTGGGAGGCACAACTCTCATATGGTGGGAAAGCAAAACTAGAGATGATCTTAAGAAAAGTGGTAAAACAATCTCTTCTTGGAATGATTTTGTTATTGCATTAAAACAACAGTTTTACCCTTTAGCTTACATGCAACAAGAAATGATGAATTGGCAATGTTTAAGGAAATCAAAAGGTCAAAGGGTACAAGAATATACTTATATATTTCATAAGAAAGCTTTAAATTTGGGTATTCCATTATATACACAAGAGACACTCCTAAAATATATCGGTGGTTTACATTCTTATCTTAAGCACACGATTCTTATGCTAAATCCTTCTAACTTTGATGAAGTATGTGTACAATACTTTCACATTGAATCAAGCAAAGGGAATGTTGGTGATAGTGTTTCTATAGATACTTGGCAAAGAAAAGATGTAGGGAAATGGAAAGAGAAGAAGATAAACACAACAAGAAAGGAGAAGCCTACTTGCAAGCATTGCAAGAAAGTAGGCCATGATGAAGATCGTTGTTGGGTCTTACATCCTGACTTGAAGCCAAAGAAGTTTGTCAACCACGGAAGGAAGAATACCACAGTTGTGACAGTTCAAGTGGATCTTGGATCAGATTCCGGTGATGAGACATAGGTTGTAGCTATGGGAATCCGAGGTATAAATTTTGTTGAAAGTACTAGCTCTTCTAGTTCAGTTGATGTAAATGATGAGTGTAAAAGGAATGAACTTTTACACATAAGGGTTATAACACAAAATGTTAAAGTTGATACTCTTGTAGACAGTGGATCACAAGCCAATCTAAATAGTGAGGATGTTGTAAATAACTTGGGACTTAAAACTAAGTCACATCCTAAACCATATCCATTGAGATGGATATGTGGTGATAATAATTTGCAAGTAACCAAGCAATGTAAAATCAAGTTTTCAATCACTTCTAATTATGTTGATGAAGTAGAGATTGATATAGTGCCACTGGTCATATGTGGAATTGTACTGGGAAGCCCATACCTTTATGATAGAAAATCTATATTCTACAGGGAGGACAATAAATATTGCTTCAAGAAATATGGGAAAGAGTACATTGTTCGTGCTCATCACATGAAAACTAACAGGTATTTTCCAGCTACAGGGGAATTAAAAAGAATGGTAAATGTAAGCAAAAGATTAACACTTATGGCTGTAACAAAACAAGAAATTAGTGACGCTAAACATGAGATGGTTCAATATGTTTCAAACAGTGATGAAGTGTCACCAGAGGTACAACATGAGGTTCAACTGCATAATTTGATTACTGTTCCTATTCAAAAGGGTAAGCATGTTTTGTCATTTTCATTCACATACTCAGTGTTATTGTTTAGTTTGTTGTTGTTCAATGGTGTATGGCTACAAAGTGCGACAAAGAATGTAGATGATTGTGCGATAAATGAAATGATTACTTTGATAAACAATGCTATCTCAATTTTCATGTTTGTTGTGATTAGTCAGGTGATCATTATCCCAGTAGAGAGGATGGATGATACAGGAAAAAGTGGGGAGGTAGTACCCTCACTTCTTACCTGAGTAAAAGAAGACTTTTGGTTGTCCAAAAGCTTCTAAAGTGGGGAGGAATGATCCAGGAGGCTCCCCAAGCTCAGAAAATGCTCAAAAATAGAAGTTCTCAGAATTGGATGAAAGTAATTCCATTGTGACCAACTCATCTCCCTGATTTCAGTGGTATATTTACTTTCTCAAACGGACGTTGTATGCAAGAGTTATCGTACTCTGACCATTTTCTCAAACAGCTAAAAAGTCAAAGGACTGGAAAAAACTCAATGCTGACGTCATCATGACATCACCAATGACATCTCATGATGTAGACTTGGGCCAATGGCAGTGTGACAAGTGGCATCAGTTGACTGGATAGATGTGGATGGCAGATCCAATCAAAATTTTACACATGGAAAAATATGGTCAAATGTTGAGGTGCCACGTGGCCCAGGCATGGGAAACCACGTGGCACCAGGTCAGGGTCAAATGGAAAGTTCCAAAAATATTCAGGGGTCCATGGGTTTTAAACCCACGACCACCCACCAAGACCAAGCGCCTTAGAGGAGAGCCATTACCAATGCTCCACCATGTTTCTTGTTTAATGAAACACATTTAATTTTTTTTTAAATGTAATACATTACTATGTGGGTGGAAGGGGGCTAGGGCTAAGCCCCAGCCCTCGGCTTTATGGTGTCATATGAATACAAAGAGGGAGTGTGCACCTGAATTGGGGGCTTAGCCCATATATTGCTAGAAAGTGGTTTTTAAACCATATATTAATGTTTTGTTTTGGATTTCTGACTGATATTTAGCCCAGAAAATGGATTTTTTGAGGATTTTGGGCCATTTGAAGGGGGGTTTGATCCCAGAAAGAGGCCAGATCTTGAGGGAAGTTGGGATTCCTCATCTAATCCTTGAAAACTATAAGAACTAGGCTTTTTGAAGCTTGTAGGAGACTTTTTGATGTAGGGTTTTGAAGGAGCAGTTTGTAAAATTTCGCCTTTTCTCATGTTTTGAGAGGCGTTTTTCTCATGTTGTTGAGAGGAATTTGATGGTGCATGTGTGAATCTGAGCAAGGAGGTCTTGCACAATAGACATGAAGCATGTAATTTAATAACAAAGAGCATTGTAAGAGAACTTTGAGCATTTTAAAGAGCAATAAAGAGGTCCTCCACTTGGAAGCGGGCCCGAAGACATAGCCAACTATTGGTGAACTCTGTTGTCAACCTCTTGTCTCTATTTCTCTTTCTGTTTTTTTGTTATATTCTCCTCATTTTTAGCATGGATATTAATGGATTATATCTTTATTCATTATTAAGCATCAAGTAAAAGTCACATTTGATATTTCGCAACCAAATAATAAGCTTTATGTATTTTGCATTCTTAACGATCCGATGCCTAAAATACATTAAACTAACTTGTAATTTATCAATAATATCTTCATTTTTGGATCAAGTTTATGGTATCAGAGCATTTGGTTTTGAAGTTTTGACAGGAATTGCAAGCATTGGATGCTCATGAGAGAAAAACTCAAGTGAGGAGAAGGCCAACTTGAGGTTCTTGACACAGAGATTCAAAGGTGACCGCATAAGCAAGAGATGTCGTCGCCACATAAATTGGGTCCCTTCAAATCTGAAGATGATTTCTTCGAGGCCTTTAAATTGATGCAAGCCATGAAAGAGGAGCTTTACCATGAAAAAGGTCAGCAAAGGAATCCAAAAGTTAAAGAAGGTGAATCTTTGGTAAGAGCAGAAGGATGAGTTGGAGGTGGTGGACCTTCATAACCTTCTTCTCCTTCATCCTCATCATCTAGTAATGAATCAAGTGTACATTCCTCCAAGGATAATAAAAAAGCTGACCATTCTTCTTATATGCCGTTATTAAAGTTAGATGTAAAGTTTCAATTACCCACTTATGATGGTGAATTAGATGCAGAAAAGCTAGATAATTGGGTGAGACAATTAGAGGTCTATTGCAGGATACAAAATATTGTTGATGAGGAAACTAAGATCCAACTAGAAAGTCTCAAATTGGGAGGCACAACTCTCATATGGCAGGAAATCAGAACTAGAGATGATCTTAAGAAAAGTGGTAAAACAATATCTTCCTGGAATGATTTTGTTATTGCATTAAAACAACAGTTTTACCCTTTAGCTTACATGCAACAAGAAATGATGAATTGGCAATGTTTAAGGCAATCAAAAGGTCCAAGTGTACAAGAATATACTTAGATATTTCGTAAGAAAGCTTTAAATTTGGGTAATCCTTTATATACACAAGAGACACTCCTAAAATATATCGGTGGTTTACATTCTTATCTTAAGCACACAATTCTTATGCTAAATCCTTCTAACTTTGATGAAGTATGTGTACAAGACATTCACATTGAATCAAGCAAAGGGAATGTCAATGATAGTGTTTCTACAGATACTTGGCAAAGAAAATATGTAGGGAAATGGAAAGAGAAGAAGACAACCACAACAAGAAAGGAGAATCCTACTTGCAAGCATTGCAAGAAAGTAGGCCATGATGAAGATCGTTGTTGGGTCTTACATCCTAACTTGAAGCCAAAGAAGTTTGTCAACCACGGAAGGAAGAATACCACAGCTGCAACATTTCAAGTGGATCTTGGATCAGATTCCGGTGATGAGACACAGGTTATAGCTATGGGAATCCCAGGTATAAATTCTGTTGAAAGTACTGGCTCTTCTAGTTCATTTGATGTAAATGATGAGTGTAAAAGGAATGAACTTTTCCACATAAGGGTTATAACATAAAATGTTAAAGTTGATACTCTTGTAGATAGTGGATCACAAGCCAATCTAATCAGTGAAGATGTTGTAAATAACTTGCGACTTGAAACTAAGTCACATCCTAAACCATATCCATTGGGATGGATATGTGGTGATAATAATTTGCAAGTAACCAAGCAATGTAAAATCAAGTTTGCAATCACTTCTAATTATGTTGATGAAGTAGAGCTTGATATAGTGCCACTGGACATATGTGGAATTGTATTGGGAAGCCCATACCTTTATGATAGAAAATCCATATTCTACAGGGAGCAGAACAAATATTGCTTCAAGAAAGATGGGAAAGAGTACATTGTTCGTGCTCATCACATGAAAACTAACAGGTCTTTTGCAGCTACAGGGCAATTAAAAAGAATGGTAAATGCAAGTAAAAGCTTAACACTTATGTCTATAACAAAACAAGAAATTAGTGACGCTAAACATGAGATGGTTCAATATGTTTCAAACAGTGATGAAGTGTCACCAAAGGTACAACATGAGGTTCAACTACATAATTTGATTACTGTTCCTTTTCAAAAGGGGAAGCATGTTTTGTCATTTTCATTCGCATACTTAGTATTATTGTTTAGTTTGATGCTATTCAGTGGTGTATGGCTGCAAAGTGCGACAAAGAATGTAGATGATTGTGTGATAAATGAAATGATTACTTTGATAAACAATGCTATCTCAGTTTTCATGTTCGTTGTGATTAGTCAGGTGATCATTATCCCAACAGAGAGGATGGATGATATAGGAAAAAGTGGGGAGGCAGTACCCTCACTTCTTACCTAAGTAAAAGCAGACTTTTGGTGGTCCAAAAGATTCCAAAGTGGGGAGGAATGATCCAGGAGGCTCCCCAAGCTCAAAAAATACTCAAAAATCAAAGTTCTGAGAATTGGATGAAACCAATTCCATTGAGATCGGCTCATTGTGCTAATTTCGACAGTATATTTACTTTCTCAAACAGACGCTGCATGCGAGAGTTATCATAATCTGACCGTTTTCTCAAACAATTAAAAATTCAAAGGACTGGAAAAAAGTCAATGCTGACGTCAGTATGACATCACCAACGAAACCTCATGATGCATACTTGGACCAATGGCCATGTGACAAGTGGCAGTAGTTGACTGGGCAGATGTAGATGGCAGATCCAATCAAAATTTGACACATGGCAAAATCTGGTCAAATGTTGAGGTGCCACGTGACCCAGGCATAGGCAGCCACATGGCACTAGGTCAGGGTTGAATGGAAAGTTCCAAAAATATTCGGGGATTCATGGGTTTTGAACCTACAACCACCCACCAAGACCAAGTGCCTTAGAGGAGAGCCATTACCAATGCACCACCATGTTTCTTGTTTAATGAAACCCATTTAAATTTATTTAAAATGTAATATATTACTATGTGGGAGGAAGGGTGTTGGGGCTTCATGGTGTCATATGACTACAAAGAGGGAGCGTGCACATGAATTGGGGGCTTAGCCGATATATTGATGGAAAGTGGTTTTTAAACCATATATTAATGAGGTTTTTGGATTTTTGATTGATATTTAGACCAGAAAATGGATTTTTTGAGGATTTTAGGCCATTTGAAGGGGGATTTGATCCCAGAGAGAGGCCAGATCTTGAGGGAAGTTGGGATTCCTCATTTGAGCCTTGAAAACTATAAGAAACAAGATTTTTGAAGCTTGTAGGAGACCTTTTGATGCAGGGTTTTGAAGGAGCAGTTTGTAAATTTTGGCCTTTTCTCATGTTTTGAGAGGCGTTTTTCTCATGTTGTTGAGAGGAGTTTGATGGTGTATGCGTGAATATGAGCAAGGAGGTCTTGCATAGCAGACATGAAGCATGTAATGTAACATAAAATAGAATTGTAAGAGAACTTTGAGCATTTTAAAGAGCAATAAAGAGGTCCTCCACTTGGAAGTGGGCCCAGAGACGTAGCCAACGATTGATGAACTCTGTTATCAACCTCTTGTCTCTATTTCTCTTTCTGTTTTGCTGTTCTATTCTCTTCATTTGCAGCATGGATATTAATGTATGTTCTCTTTATTCATTATAAAGCATCAAGTAAAAGTCACATTTGATATTCCGCAACCAGATAATAAGCTTTATGTATTTCACATTCTTAACGATCTGATGCCTAAAAGACATTAAACTAACTTGCGATTTATCAGTAATACCTTCATTTTTGGATCATTTCTGTTGCAACCAAGATAATTTACAGAGTGATAACACAATTGTTCCACATCCTTCAAGGGTCGTGGTGCGGTTTCCTCATCCACTTTTAACATATTCTGACTCATTTTAAACGTCACACTTCCCGTTATTTTTGTTTTCACTGTCTCCCTTTGTTCATGAATTGGTGCCTGCTACATTGTGCTTCTCTTATGTGTGACAGTGAGTTGTAAGCTCTCCATAACTTATTTAACTTCCATTATCTTTGTCATGAGTTCCTCTCTCCGAGATAATGTTTCATAGAGTGCTTCTTCTCCTCGGTCTTGCACCTTATCCACTACTAACTCTGCATCGTCTTCTGTGATTGTGAGCTCGATGGGATTTTTTTGTGCCTTCATCTTCCTTCTCTGTTATCCCACTTCATGGTTGATTTACTCTTTTCACTCTACGTAGGTTTTGTTACCTCTGGTATACTTCCAGACCTTTTCTCCTGAGTTGAGATTCCATGTTTCTTCTATGCTTCTCTATTTGTTCTTTCCGCACTGTCTATTCCTAGAACTAAGGCTCTCGATACTATTTCCTTCTTCCTTGGTTTCTTCACTGATGTACTAGTGACTATGGGTTTGTTGCGCTTTGTTTCTTTTTTATTATTTGTTGCTAGGCTACTGTATTTCTGTGTTGTGGCAGTTTCTTCCCGTTCTTTACCCTTTTATACTTTATTGCCTGCTATTGGCACCTTCCATTGATCCGACCATTCTTCAAGTACCCACTGGAATTTTTCTCTTGTAATGAAATACTAGATCCTGATCCATGTATTCTTAAGGTCTCTTATGACTTGTATCCATGTGTTATGGTTGGATTCCTTAAAGTTAGCTATCCCTTCATGATCCTTCACCACTTCAGGTGAAATTCTCCAAGTATCTACATCATTCTCATGCATCTCTTGAATATACATGCCAGAAATATTCATGTTTGATTTCCTTTGCTTGGAATCAGTGTTGTGTCATAGGGTTTCATATATTGTTGCACCAGATCTTCATGTACTTTTACAAAACATTGAGAACCTTGGTTTATCCCATTCCTCCAAGGCTATCAAAATCAATATCCAGGAATAATGGAACTATGTTACAACATCATGTGCATCTCTGAAGTCCTCTAAGAAAAGGTTGAGAAGATACGATGCCCAAATCAGAACTGTTCCTTTTGCGCACTATGCAACTGCTGTGACAACCCTGACATGTGCCTCTTCTTTGTGAAATTTCCTCAATATTTTGAATGCCATCAATTTTTTCACAAATATGGTAGTTGGTTCATTGATTTTCTTAATTATCATCCCTTTGTTTCCTCTATCTGTGCCAAACGTTTCCTTCACTTTTTATGCAATAGAATACTCCTTCGTTTTTTCATCAAGTTACTGCTTCGACTTTATCCCATCTTTCGGTAATCCTGTCAACTTGGAAATTAGCTTGACATCTATCGGGACATGTTTTTCCATCCATAGAAACCCTCCATGTATGCACACAAAAATTTGTTTGATGCATGAATTTACATATTTCCCCCTTCTAAAGTGAGAAATATATAGTAAATTCATTATGCCAGAGTTGTAAAGTTGAGCTATCCACTGTTTAGGCTCCATAATCCAGATTCCTTTCGAGGTTGACCCCCTATTTTCCATATAAACCTCCTACACAAGCTATGGGAACTTGGAAACCTCTGTCACGTCATGATCAATGTACCGCAACTTGGAAACACACCTGAGCATATTTTCCACAATGATGAATGAGTCTGGGATGTGGGGAACTGAAAACAAAATCTATGTTTGTGTGCACATTGATGCCACTGCTTCTCTTTTCCTCGATGATCTTGTTGTTGTTTCTTCTAGGGTTTCTTCTTCCTACATTTTATTATATGTTTCACGAACATCCTCTACCTTTGGGTTTTCCTCTTATGCAGGTTTATTAGACTCAGTTTTATCATTGTTGTCATCACCCTTTTTTCCCTATGCATGCATCATTCCTAAGGTTTTATGCCAGGGTTCGCTTCCATCCTAGGGTCTCAGCCTTGCATCGCTTGGATGACTACGGCCACTTCTTCTTCTAGGTTTTATTCTTCAATACGCATCAGGATAATGGATTTAGTCTCCGTAGTTGGAATTTTATCCACATCGACCACTCTGGTCATTTCTTCAGTGGTCTGTTAGTGCTAAGGGTTCTTCGCATGAACTGACTTGGTCCTCCAAACTTTTGTGGCACCATTGTCTTGTCTCATGAAAAATCTATTGTAGATCTCGGCTGGGTTCTTCACAAATTCTCACTCACTTGCACCTTGTTTGATCTGTCGCTCCTTTTCTCAAAATTCACAAGTATTTTGCGTTTTCCCCGATTTTTGACTTTTATAGACTCTGTCATTAATGTTTTGACGCTCCCCTATTTTTTTGTTCACCATTTTTTCACCTTTTCGATCATTTTTCGTCTCATCGCATGGTGGTTACTTTTCCTGCACACAGTGTCCTGAATTATTTCGCATGAATTTACTTTCTACTGGACATTATAACTTCCCAGTATCAATCTATCATTGATTCCTTTAACTATTTATTTTTGTCTTTTTCTTCATTTTTCTTCCTTTTTCTTCGTTTTTTCTACTTTTTCTTTTCTGTTTTCTTCTTTTTCTTCCTACTATTTACAATATGTACAAGTATACTTTCTATGCTGCAATTACTGAGGGTTTGTGGTTTGATTGTCCCTATACAGTTTCAGTAGACTACCATTCACCAGTCCTTGAACTTCCTTTCTTGCTAAGTCCTGCAGTTGTACAACACCTACATCTGTGACAAGATTTATTTGGTATGGCCCTAGCCAATGCATTCTAAACTTTCCTGGGTGTTTCAAGTATTTATTGTCATAAAGGAGAACCAAATCTCCAAATTTGAAGTTCTTCTTCTTAATGTGTCTATCCTACCATGCTTTATCCTTTTCTTTTTGTACCTCCTAATGGAAACCAACTATGATTCTGTCTTCTTCCAATTCCATAAGTTGAACCAATATTTCCTGTGTTGCACCTCTTTCTGTCATTTCTGTAATTGCTACAATGCATAGAATTGGTATCAAATAATGTAAGGGAACTATTGATTCTTGTCCATACGCCAACCTGCAAGGTGTTTTACCTGTTAGCTTCTTTCATGTAGTTCTATAAGCCCATAGTAGTGCTGGTACCTTCAAATCCTAGTCATCCATGTTCACACTACAAATCTTTGTCAAATAATTTTCTAAAATCTTGTTAAATGCTTCTACTATTCCATTTTTCCGAGGATGGTAAAGAATGCTCTTCTGATGATGTAGCTCGAATTATTCCAGCATTTCCTCAATTTTTTTGTTGATAAAGTGAGTCCCATGATCACTCAAAAATATTATTGGACATACAAACCTTGTCACTACCTGTTCAAATAAAAAGCGCGTTGCAGTATCAACACTACAATCCTTCACTATTGTTTCCTGAACCCATCTGGTCAAGTATTGTATTGTTGTAATGATATATCTTGCTCCTGATCTTGTTGTTGGTGGATTAATTAGACCTACAAAGTCTAATTCCCATTTATCAAACACTTGCAAGGTTACTTAAGGTCTCAATGGCATCTCATCCCTCTTGGATGGATTTCCCACTCTTTGACAGACATCACAATTTTGACAGTACTCCTTTGAATCCTTGTGAACTGTTGGTCACCATAATCATGCACGTAATACCTTTTGTGCACAATTCCTTATGCACGGTAGAGTTTCCTATGTAGTGTCTCCCAACAATCCCTTCATGTGCTTCTACTAAAATGATAGGATTTTAATGTTCCATAACACATCTCCTCAAGATATTATCTTCTCCAAGATTGTATAAATGACTTGCAATCAATTGATAGTCTACATCTCTTACCACCAAATTTTTATTTTGCACAGTAGTAAATTCTCTTGGTTCAAATCCTATACTCAAAAACTCAATAATGTCAGCAAAATAATCATCATCTATCTGTACTGAAAAAAATTGTGCATCTGGAAAGTTGTCTTCCAAGTTATTGGGGTCTTCTCCATTAGTTATCAGGATAATTGATCTGGTCCTACATTTAATCTTCCAGGACTCACCACAACTTCAAAGTCAAACTCTTGGAAAAAAAGTAGCCATATGCATTTTATTCCCCCCGACACTTACTTATTGACTAAGTATCTAAGAGAAGAATGATCTGTAAACATCTTGAAATGTTTCCCTAACAAGTAATGTCTGAATTTTTGCATTGCATACACCATGGTCAATTCTTCCCTTTCTGTAGTATTGTAGTGTTATAGAAAAATTTGCCTCACCCTATGCAATCTTTCAAAGAGGGCCTTTTTCCATTTCCCTATGCAAACTTTCCATCCCTTTTTTCAAATCCTGGAGCTAAAAAATACTTTTTTTCCACATGTACGCACCTTGCATACTATACAACATGCGTATACACAAGCTGAACCACGACAACCCATGTACATCGGGATTTGTTCCCAAAAATGAAAAATGGTGTCGGGTTTCCATGTCATGATAGGATATCTATGATCCTTGGCCTTCCATATAATGGAAACGTTCTAACTCGGCCCTTCAGTTCCACTTGGAGGCTATAAATGGGCCAATTCCAAGCTATGGAAAGGAGGAGAAAGAATTCAACTTTGAGAGCAAAGTTACTCTGGAGAAATTATTTACTTCATATTGAGTCTGCAGCCCTTTGTCCTTTAAGTCTGAACACAATGTTGAACCCCCAAGATCTTCCCTTATTGATTGAGGACTTCATTGTCTCTCTTTTATGAGCTCGCCTTTGGTGGAGGATTGAAGTGGTGGAGGCCCAACTGGAAAGAACTTAGTTTCTCGGTTCCAAACCATGCCGACATAGTAGTCTGTAACATTTTCACTTTTGTTGATCATATATTAATAGAAATACTCTTTTTTCATCCAATTGATATCTTGAAAATATTTGAATTATTATTCCATGGGCGTATTTCTCATGTTTATTAATGGATTATGGTATTGAATGTGCTAACATCATATATTATCACCATATGCTTGCTTTGCTTGGTTGTTGAGGACTAGTTGCAGGTATATTGTTGTGGGTCAAGTGCTCAACGATGGAATTCATCGAATGTCTGGACGAGGTAAGCCTTTTATCTTATCTTTATAGCATATTTTTTTATATAGCATACTTGAGAATAGATTTGATTTCTGCAGTCATTTCCGTCTGTTGTGGTTTTCCCCTAGCCATAGAGAGATTTTCCTTGTAACAAAATTGGCACCCATACTAGGGATTGAATATTCTTTCTTAGGGTTTGGAGTGTTTTTTCTCCTTAGATTTATCTCGTTCTTATTGCGTTTCTTGTCATATCATTGCTTGACAGCCTCTGTTCACTCTAGGTTTGAGTTTTTCAGCCTTCTCCCTTGACTAGATTTTTTTTTGAAACATATACGCGGTTTTTTTCTTGTTAGTCATGTATATATGTGTGTTTTCCTTCTGCAAGTTGTGTACATACACATTGTTTACCTAAGAAGTGGCGTACATCAGTCTTCTTTACTTGTTTTCTGGATTTGGTGGTTGTTGGGTGGGTTTTGATGATTGTTGAGTCTTCTTAGGTCTTTGTAGTGACTGTTAAGTGTCTCTGGGATGACAAGAAACCTGTCTTTGGTTGAATTTCTAGGCAGAGTCTTTCTCATCATATTTTCATTTTGATTGTCCTTGTACATTGGGATGGGTGTTTTTTATCCTTGGTATCCTACTTGAGTTGTCTATCTCTATACACAATATAGTTTTTATATATCAAGTTGGTGTTTAGTCCATGCATTTTAATTTTCATTATATTGAAATTACAAAAATATTAGGCATTTTGCATTGCTTGGAATTTTGATCTTTTGAGTCTTTGTCATTAGCTTAGTGCATGTAAAGAAAGATTGCATTTTTACTTCAGAATTGCAGATTTGAAATTGAAAATTGCATTTATTTTAAGAAGCATATCATTCATTGAAAATTGAAGTTAGGACTTTGCATTGTATTTATATTTACTTCACTTGCTGAGTCATAACATCACGAGTTTCACTACCATAAATTTTTGAGTAAGAACGACCATTAAAATTAACGCTATAATTTAAAATTGATTAGTCACGATTTTATTTTCTAGGATGCACAAACTAGCTTAGGATTTAGTGCCTTGGAATAAGATTTTGTGAGTAAACTTCTCCAAGGCTATTAAATCAACATATGTGTCTGACAAAGGGAGTGGAGAAATACATTGTATAATTGGTAATATCAGGAGGCTCTGCTCACACTAGAGTTAATCACAAGGTCATGTGAGGTTGGTTGAAAGGATATTCCCCTGAAACCTTCTTAGTGTCAGAGATATTTCTTGGGATCTATTCATATCTCGGGATATTTCTAGTGCCTTTACCTTCGTGAGAGGCAATAATTTCAAGGTTTCGGGATTTTCTACCCTACCCATATGGTGGACCTGACTTACGAATGCTCGCATGTGCATCAGTTATACATTGGTTGCTTAGTTACTTGACTTAGGTGCCACATAGGTTACTTGCAGGGGTTATACTGTAGGTAGCCTGGGTCAGATAAGGGCTAGACAACACACAACCTTTATGGAGAATTACCTCTCCGGGGGGATCTGACTGACTGGTTGTTAAGCCCATGAGTTCCCTTATAACTAATTATGTTACCTCCGATCTTTAGCAAGGAGTCTCAGGCCCCTCTTGGGTGAGACATACCTTCTTTAGGGAGGGATGCCCCTTTCAGCCACTTTACCCCTTTTGTGTGCATATTGGCCATTTGATTTTTGGTGTGCTCTTTGATTACTAGTTGGCCTTAAGATTTTGTACTGAGTTTTTGTTATCATGGATAGTGGAGTTTCCATAGCTCCCTCTTTTACTGCTACCACCCCCATGATGTTCACTCATTTCATGGGGACCAATCTTTTCTACTTTTCATAATGGTGCGCATAATTATGATGCTCATTCCATGCCTTGGGCCTCTAATCATTTTACTACTGATATGCCTTCACCTTTTGAATCCTCTCCTTGACCCACTTATATGAATCCTAGCATTGGATTTGGGGGCACCATGGCCCCGCCACCTACATCTTTGTTTGATATGAGTCATGGCCCTCAACCAACTTTCATTGTGGGAGGTTGGAACCTCCCCTCTTACTGATCCATTCCTATCTATGCTCTTTCAGGAGACAATACTCAAATGGGTGCTTATTCTTCTTATTAAACCCCATCCGCATATCCTTCATCTGCCATGACAATTCCTTCGAACACTTTTCCCATGACGGGTCCACCTATCTCTCTGGGTCTTTCATACGAGGAGAATCAATTTTACGGTTTGGGATACCCTCTTAACAAAGCCCCTTCACATGGGGGAAACATATATCCTCACTTGAATAGTCCTTATCATAATTTCATCTCTTTGAATACTTCGGTGATGATGCCCGTACAAACCTCTTTAGATCAATTAGGCATAGGACACTACCTTCCAGATAGTGACAGGGGGTAAAACATGACCCTTATTGGCCTACAATGTTTCAAATCCAATATTTCCCTAGACCTTGGTATCAAATGCCGCAACCCACCACTAGTCCAATCACTTCTAGTGATATTGGTTCTCCATCACCAACCTTTGCCAATCATGTTGGAGATGGGTCGACAACCTATGCAAGTCATGTTGACAACCCACACCCAGCTGCTGCTAGTCATGCTGGGGGAATCACTATAGTCGCCAAGAGTCATATCAGTGTCACATATCCAACCTTTGTACATCATGTAGGAGATGACTCTCTCACCTCTTCCAGTCACGTCGAGAGCATGTCACAAGTCATTGGGAACAATGCTAGGGGCATTGAGAAGCCCAGACGTCTTAGATGTAAGCCTAAATTCCTTTGTAGGAATTGCGAAGGAGGTCACCTTACTCGTTGGGGCTATGACCGGTTGAGCTATGCAGGGCTCGGTTGTAGCTATGATGGACATAGGGAAGGCTCTCATCCCATGTGAAAGGGTGCTTTAAATTATACATGTGAAGGATATGCACAATCATTCAATTTACAACCTCTGTTTGGCCATCTGTTTGGGGGTGCAAGGTCATGGATTTGGTGATATTGGTGTCTATCAGTGACCAAAGGCTCGACCAGAATGTGTTGAGAAATCGTCTGTCCCGATATGATACAATGGTTTGTAGGATCCAAAAATGTACCCAGACTCGTTCAAAGAAGATCTTGGCAGTGGTATCTGTTGTGATGTTCTTCTTGTAGGAAACGAGAATCGCCATCTTAGAAACACGATCAACAACCAAAAAAACACATTCATTTCCCCGTTTGGTGGATGGGAGGCCCGACATGTATTCCATTGAGATGGATTCCCATGGTCTGTAAGGAGTAGGAAGAGGGGTGTACAGGCCCTGTTTCTTAGTGGTCGGTTTGGCAATAGCGCAGGCAGTGTAGGACCTGATATACTTGCTGAACTCCTATAGAAGTTTCGGCCAATAGAAATGTTTATGTAGCATCGCCACTGTCTTTTTGATGACGAAGTGTCCTATCACCCGACTGTAGTGGGATTCCTAGATCAGCTTCGCTCTCTCACTTTATGGAACACATATATGGCCCAAACGACATAACAACCCATCCTGAAGATGGAAATTATCGACAACTGCATTTGAACCCAACATTTGGTAGGTGGTGGCGAAGTTCGGGTCTGTCTCATAGAGTTGGGGCCATCTAGAGGTATCATGGCTGCAAGAGTCTAGCACCTTAGAGAGTTCTGCGAGTAGCGGTCTATTGAGGAAATCAATGACGAGATTGGTGATTCTTGTTTTATACTTGATGTTGAGGTGGAATTATTGCAAGTATGTGGACCACTTTTGATGGCAGTCATTCTGCAATTTTCCTTGTGTCTGCATGAACTGCAGTGGATTATGATCAGTGTGGATGACTGTATCCTTCCCAAGAATGTAATGTCTCCATTGGCGGTAGGATTTCACAATGGAGTACATTTATTTTTCGTAAGTAGGGTACTTATAGAAAACATATGATAGTGTCTCACTATGATAGGCCATGGGGTGGCCGTGCTGAGTGAGAACGACGCCCACAGCATAGTCTGAAGCATTTGTCTCCATCTCAAAGGGCTGCTGCAAGTCTGGTAGTGAAATTACTGGGGCTAATCACAAGCACTTCCTCAAATCATCGAACACTTTTTGTTGGGACCGACCCCACGCAAAATTTCTCCTTACCACCACCCCTGGTTATTTGGCTGAGGGCCCATGTAATATGGGAGAATCCCAACACGAACCTACGGTATAAATTGGAAAGGCCCAAGAAGCTCCGAAGCTTAGTGAGTGTGGTTGGGGCTGGCTAGTCACAGATGACTTGGATCTTGGTTGGATCCACATGTACACCATGTTGATAAACGTTGTAGCCCAGGTAATTGACCTTGTTCATGCCGAAGGATCATTTTTCCAGGTTAGCGTATAGCTTGTGCTGCCGCAGGGAGTGGAGAAACTACTGAATATGCTACAAGTGTTCGGCCTAGGTCTTGCTATAAATGAGAATGTAATCCA
Source organism: Picea mariana (assembly GCA_032191745.1). NCBI lineage: Eukaryota > Viridiplantae > Streptophyta > Pinopsida > Pinales > Pinaceae > Picea > Picea mariana. The sequence continues at coordinate 42,335 of JASDQU011101510.1, forward strand.
GATACACCACTACAAAAGTATTGTTGAATGGTGAAAAGACATCATCCATCATCCTCATGAAAGTGGCTGGAGAATTTGTCAAACCAAAGGGCATGACCAACCATTCAAAAAGGTCTTCCTTTTACTTGAAGGTGGTCTTCCATACATCTGTCTGTTCTATCGAGACCTGGTGGTATCCAAACTTCAGATCAATATTATTGAAGTATTTGCCCCCCATTAGTTGATCAAGGAGGTTGTCGATTCAGGGAATCAGATACTAGTTTCTAACTGTGATTTTATTCAGAGCCCGGTAATCAATGCAAAGTCATCAGGTTCCATCTTTCTTCTGTACCAACCCGATTGGGCTCCTAAAAGGTGATGATATGGGATGGATGTGCCCCTTGTGGAGAATTTCTTATATCTATCACTTGATCTCCTCATTCTCTAACAGATAGCGGTGATATACTGGCCCATTGGGCAGCAATGCATCGGGGGTTAGGTTGATGAGGTGCTTGACCTGGCAGTGCAGAGGTACTCCAATAGGTGAGGAGAAGATATCCAAGTATTCTTCCACGACCTTATCTACTTTCTTTTGATGTGTGGAGAGGTCAACTGTAGAGACCCTAGATGTGGTTATGATCTTTCGCTTATTCTGAGAGTGAATCACGAAGAAGACAAACTTCCCTGTTTGAGAGATGACCTTCCTACATTGCTTAGCAGAGATCAAGGAAATAACACTAGGTGGGACTGCCTCGGGTATCCTATACAGTTTCTTGTTCAAAGTAATAAAAACTCTACGAGATCTAGACTCATATACAACATGTTGTTTCCATAAATAAGGTTGGTCCAAAAGAACATCACAAACTTCAAGAGGAGAAACATCACACAATACCTTGTATTTTAAGGGCTTGATGTCATACGATAGTCGAAACTCTTGGTTGATGCAAAGATCGCTTCCTTGGTAGAGCCATCCAATGGTGTAGGGTTGTGGGTGCGGCATTGTCAGAAAATCCAACCGCTTGATGAACTCTTCTAAGATGAGGTTCTTCTGGATATCGATATCAACAATGAAGCGCAGTGGGGTGCCTTTTACCCACATTTGTGAATGGAAGAGGCTCTCTCCTTCTTCTGGCTCATTTGGTTCACCAGGCTAGAGCTTGGTGGTAGCAATGGTGGCACTAGGTTCCACGTCAATAATCTGTCTTCCCCTTTTTGGTTCTAGCTCAGAATCAAAACCCGCATCTGATTCAAAGGCTTTCACTTCGGCCACCAACGCTTGCTTTGAGCGATAGTCAAAAGTGTTATGCCAAGGGATCTTATGGAAGTCGCACCACTTCCCGGTATCTTTCTTTGTATTTCCGATGTCCTTCTTTGCTTGCGGCTTGGACTGTTTGTCTTGATACTATCTATCTTTTCTCTATCCTTTTTTCTGTGGGTTGGGGCTGCCCTTTCCTGGCTTTTGTTGTGAGGGGTTCCCAGGCCCAAATTTCAGCATCTTTTGTTTGAGATTCTACTCGATTTTGACGACATATTGGTAGGCCACGCCCAAGGATGAAATGTCCAGAAATTCCATTTTGGTCTAGATGTATCTATGCAAAGCACCATGATTCTTGACTACCAGATGTTTCTCTGAATATTTGGTACCCATCTTGGTGCGCAAGGTATGGAAGATATTTGTGAAATCTAGCACTGCTTGGTCTCTTTCTTGCCGCAGTGTGGCCCATTTGGTATACAAGTCGTCATAAATTTCGATAGGGTAGTATTGTTCCTTAATAGAATAACTGAAGGATTCCCAGGTGGTCGTGACTATAAATAATGAGGGTTCCTCTGTTTCCTTTTGCTCACAAAATGTTTCCCACCAATCTTTGACATGGGGAATGACTTTGAGGAGCACAAAAGTAATCTTTCTCCATTCGAAAAGTTATGGACAAAAAAATACCCTTCTAGTAGATTCAACCACGTGTCTATAACATATGTGTCTATCTGACCTTAAAATATAGGAATATCCAAGTTTATTTGTACCTTGAAGGGGGCGGTGCCTCTGCTCGAAGGAGATACGTCACATGTTGGTAGTCGCCGAAGGATTTGCGCAAAACTATCCATCATCTCGTTCCTTTGTTGCATGAGAGATTCCTCAATCAACAGTTTGAAAGGATCTCATGTACCATAATATTTATTTTATCCTACCATGAGAGGTCACCTGGGTGTGCAAGATCTTTTGTCCTCAAGATAAACAAGATCGAGACCCAACTCTTTGTACTCCGACCTCGTTGGGGACATGCATTAAGACGACACGGAGAATACTGCTCTAATACCACTGATCCAAATTTTATGAGTAGAACTAAATGATTACATATTTTTTAACATGTTCTCAACAAAAAATAACAGAGATACAGTAAAATTGGTTTTCTATTCAATAAGGAAATATTATGAAACTGTAAAATGCAACGGAAATAAGCTTGCTGGAATGGTGGTGGCTTATCTCTAAGAAGAGATGTGACGACTGTGCTCATTCACAAGAAGGTGATTACAATGAAGCTATGAAGACATTTTTACAATAAAAAGGAATGTCAAAAACCCTATACATCCAAAATGCTAACTCTAGGAGATGAAGCGCCAAAAGTCATGTGGGCTCTGTTTGTGTAAGTTAATACATCAACTTCTCGGGGTCGTAACTTTTGCATACGATCTCTATTTTAGTCGTATGATAGACCATTGGAAAGGTATCGTCAAGGATATTCGTTTTGGGGGAAATATCGAAGGAACTTCCATATTTCTCATCGTTTTCCCAAAAAACATCATTTAGGGCCTCAAAACGACTCTAGAAGTGAAAAACTGCTAAAAATAGTAAATTACCAAAATTTCCAGAAAATTGTTTTGAGCCAGTTGGAAAAGGTGGGTAGCGACCAATATCCACCTCGATCAAATTCCAAACTATGCAAAGGAGGAGAAATAATTCAACTTTGAGAGAAAAGTTACTCTGGAGAAATTATTTACTTTATATTGAGTTTGCATTGCTTTGTCCTTTAAGCCTGAACATAGTGTTCAGCCCCCAATCTCTTTCCTTATTGATTGAGAACTTCATTGTCTCTCTTTTATGATCTTGAATTTGGTGGAGGATTGAAGTGGTGGAGGCTCAGGCGGAAGGAACTTATTTTATTAGTTCCGAACCATGTCGACACAAAAGTCTGTAACATTTTCACTTCTATTGATCATATATTAATAGAAATACTCTTTTCCCATCCAATTGATATCTTGAAAATATTTGGATTATTATTCCATGGGCGTATTTTTCATGTTTATTAATGGATTATTCTATTGAATGTGCTAACATCATATATTATCACCATATGCTTTCTTTACTTGATTATTGAGGACTAGTTACAGGTATATTGCTTTTGGTCAAGTGCTCAATGATGGACTTCATCGAATGTCTGGACAAGGTAGGACTTTTATCTTGTCTTGCTAGCATATTTTTTTATAGATAATACTTGAGAATAGAATTGATTTATGCAGTCATTTCCATCTATTGTGGTTTTCTCCTAGCCATAGAGAGATTTTCCTCGTAACAGTAGTTATGTTATGAATCTAATAACTTCCTGATTGCAAATACAATAGGGTGATGTATATCACCTTCTCGTGTTTGTGTCAATACTTCTCCTAATTATATTTTATATGCATCCACATGCACATGAAATTCATTTTCCTAATGTGGAAACACCAGAATTTCCACAATCACCATTTTTTATAACCCTAAAATACACCAGACATGCATACCTGGCATCAAGCCATCTAACTTGTTATATTTTCCAAGCCATCACTAAAATACTTTTCTAAAAATCATTGTTTTGAAAGTGCACGCTCCCTGCACCACTACCGCTCGTGTACACATGCTTGCTACATGACTACAACTCGTGTACACTGACAAGAAATCAAAAAAAATGAAAATTGAATATGGATACGGGTTTCCGGGCCGTTACCTAACCGTTTGACCGCCTATAGCTAGTCACCCCAACCGTTGCTATCTCTTTTGACCTATAAAAGAAGGTTTTGGGGCCCCATTCCCAAGAAGAACCATGAGAGCATAGAAAATCTACCCATTTCAATACTCCCCCGTTGCCCCAATATTTTGCAACCACATTATGAGTTGAGCCAGAATGCCATCTTCCTCCTTTGCAAATCCTTGTCATTTCCCTAGAGAGAACTGAAGAGGAGAATAACATGTGGAAGCAGTTGGTTCATGGTGAAGAGGATTCCAGGACCAAGTTCGAGGAGCAGTTCCTATCTCATGTTGTAAATGACTTTTCTGAGATTAATATAAAGAAGTACTTTTTCTGTCTCGCCAAATGACGTCTTAAATATTTGTGTTTTGTTTACATTTTTTGATTATGATGTCTAACCCACTAATCCATACATAGAATGCATTCTTGTAGTTTCTTGTTTGTCTTTTGGTGAATGCAGGTCAGACTTGGGAGGATACTTGCAGTCAAGAAACAACTGAGTGTAAAGGGATCGACACCGGACCTGGAGTTTAAGGTATGCCTATCGGATCCCTATACTTTGTCTTTTATGTATGATTGTGGGATAATGTTGGGATAGTTGATAAAAGGTAGGAGACTTTAGATGGTTAGCTCTGCCTGCATTTTAGAACCCTGGTGTAGTCCGTAGAGGGGTTTTCCCGCTATCGCAGAATTGGCAACCATACTGAGGAAGCCTCTAGGGTCTTTGGGGATATTTCTTTTGGGTGTTTTTGAATCAGTTTACTCACTGTTTTTGAGTTTCTGTAAGCTTCTGTGTCGTTAAGGGATGTTGGTCTTCCATACCAGTACTCCCTTCCTTTTGCTTGACTGTTAGTTTTCATATTTTTGAGAAGTTACAGAGGTGTACGCGGCCTGTAGTGGGACTACACGCGTGCATACGCGCCCTGCCTTTAGACATCCTGTGTACATACATTGGTTGCTGAAGTGTCAGTAGCGTGCCTGTATTGATAAATTCTTTCTTAGAAGAGGCAGTCATCCTCTTTCCTATTAGAAGTCACACTTCTTAGGGGTTTTGTTGATCTATCCCTGGTCTCCGTTATAGCAGTCTGTAGCCTAATTTTGACCTCAACATAACTTTATTTTCATCAAAATATTTCTTGTGTTTTCTTTGATAGGGTTTTTAGACAAGTTGGTGTGTCTACTTTGATCTGCCTGTTTGGTATTGTTAGTGACTCCCTGGGATCTATGTTTGGGCCTGAATTCATTTCTTGGTCTTGACTTGTCGTCATTTTCCCTTTTTTTCTTTAGAATAAAAGAAAAGAATTCATTTTCAAATTTCTTGTTTTGAAGCATAAAACAATAAAAAAAAAATCTTTCATTTTTTTTGTTTTGTTTGGTAAAGTAGTTTAGGTTAGTTGTTTCATTTACCAAAGAAAAATAAAGTTTTCTTAAGTTATTTACTTGAATGCTTAGGACATTAAGTAGCTCGTAGTCGAGCGAAATCTTGTTTTAAGTTTTTTCTTTTCAAAGATTTGAGAAAAGTAGTTATGAAAAGTTTGGTTAAAGAGTTTAAATTGACAAATCTTTATTTGTGAAGAAAGAAGTAGTTTGTTTTCAGTTTCATCTTATTCTCTTCTCTTTCGTCTCTTAAAGAACATCACTGGTTTCACTTCTATTCCTTTTGACTTAAGACAACCACTAAAATTAACACTTAATTAAAATTTAATAGATTTTGTGTTTGAAGGGTCAATCAATTTAGTCTAGGCTAGAGCCTTGATTTAGGATTGGAGAAGAAACTCTTCAAGGCCACAAAAACAAACATAAGAGTCTGATCTAGGGAGTGATTGAAAGATCAGTAACCATGAAAGTTATCCAGGACCCCCCCTCTAACACATGGGCTAAACACAAGGTCGCGTAAGGAAAGGTAGTGGAGATAACCCCTCCAAAGCCATACCAAGCATAGTGGGGAACACATATAGAGGGATTATCTTGGGATTCTGTTGATCACATTTTCCACGGAGCTTCGTGGGTATCAAATCCGTTCCAGGTCCTCAGTCATCTTCTAGAACACTTTCTTTCGATACCCTTGATAGGTTTCATTCTTGATACCCTGCTCATTGCGTTCCATCTGACTATCGACTGTACCCGCCTGGTGACTGTTCACGCGCTGGAAACCTAGTTGCCTTTATCTTAGTGACTTACACAGGTGACTGTGGGGGTATACCAAGGTACCTAGGGAAGACATCAGGCTACACTTTGCAAAGTATACCTGGAGGGTGCTTCCGTATTCAAGTTTCACTTGCAATGGTAAGTTTCTCTAGTGTTAGTTGGTGTAACTGTTCTTCCAACTAGCTAGTGATCTGTTTGTCTCATCTCATAGGAGCTTTTTCTAGTGTGTGTTGGTTTTCAAAACATGAATAGAAATCCCTAGTGTGTCATTGATCTTCTAACACCATGGAGGATCAAGAGCTCTGTTGGTCACAAAGGCTTCTTGGCCTGTCACCGGTTAATCTGGAGCCACCCCCGCCACCACTAATGCGAAGACTAGACCAACAAGGCTATTTTGAGGCGACCAGGCCACATGAAACTGAGCCCAACCCATCTCCAAGTGGAGAACATTTGATTCTAGAGGAACCAACCATTACTAACCTTGGAGAAGAATCTCTTGGTCCTTATAACCCTTCGATCACTAATCTATTGGAGCCCATCTTCATATAGGTTAAACCTTATGAGTGTCATGTAGTGTCACAAGAAACGATGGAGACAAATGTTGCTACTTCTTCAGGGAATTCTCATACTCCCTCTACGACTGTCAGCATAGGGGGTGTTCTACCTCCTAACCAACTTTTGTTGGTCCAGACCACCATGGTCTTGACCACCTCTACCTAGGGAAATGGTACACTTCCATCTATGGTGGTGATCACTGCTCCTTTCACCCAGAGTGATAGGCTCTACCTTCTCGTATGGGATGCTTGGCTTCGATACGAACTCTGTCCTTTCCTACTCCACTCTACAGACTTTAGGTATGGGGTCAGGGAGCTATAATGCTCCTCTGCAAGGATCCATGGGGGGCACTTCAACTCCCTATAATTCTTTCCCTTATGGAGGGGGTCATATACCTCCTCCATCCCCTTCACTCAACGATGCTCACCAGCACTCCATCGGGCCAAATGTAAAATATAGTTCGTTTGGAGCAGGTAGTCAANGGGTACTATTCCTGCAAAGGGGGAAAACTTAGGAATTCCTTCCTCACAAGGACTTTGGAATCCATGGAAAGGATCATTTCCCTTGTCATGGATGTTGAGCAGGGGCAACCCCTTCCATAGCCAATGTTACCTCGTGCAAGGCTCAACACTTATGCCCGTCAGATCGGTAGGGGGAAACCCTTCGCAAAATCCTTGGAATGCGATGCAAGCTCAACCCTTTATATCCTATTACGGGAGTCATCCAATGACGTCTCAACAAGCGCAGAATCCATACACTGGTCGCAACCATGTTTATTACCAGAACCCTGGCCAACAACCCAACTTTTCTTGGCAACCTAGTGCCAACCAAACTCCAGGCTCTCTTTTCCCTAGTTATAATCAACAACCCAAATTACCTTTTCTACCAACTCTGCACTTTCCAGAGTTGACAAGGTTATTAAATGACCCCATCTGTCATGATCCGCGTTGGCCTCCTATGCTGACCAAGTTGCCTTCATACATTCCAAAGATCGAGGTTAAGCCTAACGAAGATCCAGGTGATCATGTGACTACCTTCCATTTATGGTGCTCGTCCAACTCTTTGAGAGACGATTCCATCCAGTTGCGTTTGTTTCAATGCACTCTCATTGGGAGTGTTGCAAAATGGTACATTGAGCTCGACCACAGAAGATAATATTCCTTCAACGAATTGGCAATGGCTTTCTTAAACCATTTCCAATTACTTGTGAGATACGACGCCAACACTGAATTGTTGGCCAACTTTGAGCAGACAAAAGTGAACCATATCTCAGATCACATCTGAGAATGGAGATGCCGGAAGAGTTTGATAAAAGTACTAGTCCCGCCAGCATTCCTTCTTGAGTGGTTCCTTAAGTCTTTGTTACTCTAGTTATCTAAAGATGTCGCAACCTCAGGGGTCTTTTAATAAGAAGAAGAGATATGAGAGTTCAACAACTAGAGCTGATTTCCTCTCAATCTTGTTTACTTTACGAAGTTTTGCTAGATGCACCATGGTCGATACTTGAAAATACCAAACATAGATCTAGACCACATGTCGATGTTATTGTTGGTTCAGCGCAAATGAAGCCCACTGATCAGCTGTTGAATCAATTACAACAATTTAATTCAGCAAACAACAACCATCCAGACCACTGGTTTAGCTGCTCCCCCTACTCAAATGTCAGATGTACACAGTGTGCAATCGACAAACTTGAAGGCCACCTATCAGCCTGATGGAAAGAAGAAACATCAAAAGAAGGGTAAGGGGGATAAGAAACCTAGCAATAATGTTGGTGGGGGAAACACAGAAAATAATAAGTCGAAGTATCCATGTAATCTTTGCATGGAAGACTACCCGACTCACCAGTTCCCTTGGCTTGTGGAGGCCCAAAATTTATTGGCACAACAATACCCTGTCGCGTTAACAAATCCATTTCCACATGGGAAAAATTTAACTCAAGCCTCTTTGAGCGTGGAAGGGGGCAGTTAGGGACCCCTCCATCTGCGAGTAATCCTTCATCCGTGAATGTGTACATGATGAAAGGTAGCGTTGAATTAACAAATAGGACACATGAATATGGAATGCCAAACACCTCTTAGAATAATAAAGAAGTCGAAAACCTACCTCTTCCTCTCTAGATTGAGAAGACGTTGGGAGAAACAGTGACATGCATCCCAAAGGGTGCATTCAAGAAAGCTTCCCACAACCCAAATGCAAGGGCTGGCCATAATTACTTTGTGGTGGAGGATTTGTCACAAACCCCTTATTCGATGCCTGCTTTGTAATTCCTCTAGAGCTTCCCTTCCTATAGAAAGGCTTTGTTAGCTACCTTAGGATCTGCTGAGACTTGTAATCTGGGAACGATCATGCTTGATACAACCAACTTAAAACCTTGATACGACCAACTTAAAACCTCGTCTTCCTTACCACATGGAATTTCAGATAGTAGTGAATTACACCGCAAAAATATTTACCCAAAATATTTTCTGCACGGTGGTTGATGAGGGTGCCTTAACATGCGTGATGTCTTTGGCATGTTGGAAGGCCATTGTCCAACCTATTTTGTCTCCGTCACCTACTCTTCTTACTGCTTTCGATGGTTGTTCATTCCAACCACATGGAATCATCCTCTCTTTCCCCATGCAATTATGGGGGAAGACCATGTGCGTCGAGGTTGAAGTGGTCGATGCATCTCTAGACAACAATATCTTGTTAGGAAGGAGTTAGACCTATTCTATGCAAGAAGTGGTCGCGACAATTTTTTGGGTCTTGTTGTTTCCACATGAGGGTCGGATCATGTCCATTGATCAATTATCCTTCTCCTGTCCTGACCCTTCATCGGGGGTATCCACGGTCTCGATGATTGATAACCCTCAGCCTGACATTTTCAACGTAGGGGTTGGTTTGTTCCCACCTTTTATGTGTACTTTCAATTACCCACCTCCGACTGACAATGTCCTTTACATATCGGTTGTCCATGACCAACCTAGGGCTGAAATCTCTCAAATCGTGTCATTTTGCACAACTTACTTTAACGATCCATGGACTCTTTCTTCCCCATCAGCTACGATGGAAGGGACAGGGAACCATGGCATGGCCATGCCTTTGTCCACATCAGAAGTTACGTATTCTATATTCCAACAATATCTCACCGACCTCGATCCGACTCCTGCACAAGAGTTAGATCTGGTTCTCGAGCCTATTTGGGCTCAAGGTTCCCTTGCCAATACTAATTCTTTAGACTTAGTCTTTCCCTCAGATGAGGCGATTATTGAGGCAATGAATAGTCTGGACAAACCCTGGGATGATCTCCATCACAGATCTTATTTTCTCCTAGAGTTAAGAAGAATTGAAGCAGGAGAATTCACTCTGACTATGACTGAAGATAGGGCTTGTCCTATCAATCCTTCGGCTATGCACATTGTTTACGCTGAAGGAAATATGGAAACCATCACTAAAACGATACCTATTGATATCTCCAAAATCCCTGGCATCGTGGAGAACATCTTTGTCTGAGAAGATTGCTCCCCCGAGGAGATTCAAATCTACACAGATTTATTTAAAGAATTCTGCGATGTCTTTGCCTAGTCTTACGAGGAAATGCTAGGCATAGATCCAAGAATCGTTGAACATGAAAGCATGACATATCCTGATGCCAAGTTGGTCCAGCAGAAGCTTCATCCAGTTAATCCCAGGAAATCAACAACTATTAAGGCTGAAGTTGAGAAACTACTCAATGATGGTTTCATCTACCCTGTTCAATTGACTCAATGGGTGTCAAATCTCGTGCTAGTCAACAAAAAGAAGGCTACAATTCGTGTATGTACGGACTTCCGTGATTTGAACAAAGCCTGTCCAAAGGATAATTTCACCACGCCATTTATTGACCAAATAGTCGATGAATGCACAGGTTGTGAGGCCTTTTTTTCATGGATGGTTTTTCAGGATACAATCAGATACATATCAAACCCGAAGACCAACACAAAACCACTTTCATTTTTCCTTGGGGTACAATCGCTTATCAAAAGATGCCTTTTGGTCTGAAAATTTTGGAGCTACTTTTCAGCGGGCCATGTCATTTTTTTTCCACGACCTCAAACACATAGTCGAGGCTTATCTTGATGATTTAGCATCACAATATCATAAGAGAGCTGATCATCTAACACACCTCTGTCTTATCTTTGAGCAATGTCACTACTACTAGATTACCTTGAATCCAAACAAATGTAGTTTTTGCGTTACATCGGGTTATCTGCTTGGTTTCATAGTTTCAACAATAGGGATCATGGTCGGTCCTCTAAAAGTTGAGGCAATAGTTCAGTTTCCTCCCCCGTGCACAATCCCTCGGCTTCAGATTTTACAGGGAAAAGTGAACTTCTTACGGGGTTTCATCGCAAAATATGCTGAGATCACAAAGGGTTTCATATGTTTATTAAAGAAGGATGTTCCTTTTCATTGGGATGAAGTAGCTCAATGCTCTTTCAAAGCATTGAAATGCACCCTCACATCTACCCCTCTGCTTCGGCCACCCAATTATAATAAATATTTCTTATTGTACTTGGCTGCTGCAGATTCGAACATCAACATGGTCTTGGTTCAGAAGGATGATTTTCTCTTAGAATACATGAACTATTACCTGAGCCGAGGCCTGGTTGGACCGAAAATCAATTATGTCCACATTGAAAAACTTGTGTTGGTCATCCAGCAGTTTCGTCATTACATCTTGTTTCACAATACCACTGTCATTGTCGTTATGAATCCATTTCAATACGTGTTGACAAGATGTGTAATCAGTGGAAATATCAATATATGGATATTTATCCTCCAAGAATTCGACTTGGATTTTGTCTCGGCGAAATCCAAAAAGTTGTTGGTCTTCGCGGAACTCATTTTAGAACTTCCAGTCAAACCAGAGGATGTTATACCTGAGGAGTCGCCTATCAAAGGAGACATGTTTTTTATCACATCTTCAGACCCCTGGTATGGAGATATACTAGTCTATATCCAGACTTTGAAGTGCCCCACCTCTGTCTCTTGTGATGAGCATCGCCATATATTCCATCATGCCAAGAACTATATCATACTTGAGGACACCTTGTATCGTCGAGGTGTAGATTGCATCCTTCGTCAGTGTCCCACTCATGAAGAAGCAGAAATCGTGCTTAACAATTTCCACACAGGAGCATGTGGCAATCATTTGTCTGGGTTGGTGTCAGCCCAAAAGATTCTACGAGTCGGTTACTTTTGGCCGAAATTAATCAAACATTTTGTTGAATTGGTCAAGAAGTGCCACCCATGTCAGATCTTCTCTCAGAATATGAGGACACATCCCGCTCTGATGTTTCCCGTCATCAAAATTGGTCCCTTCCTCAAGTGGGGGATTGATTACGCTACATGCAACCCTCCTTCCACAAGGGGGCACCGTTATATCATCATAACAGTAGACTACTTCATGAAGTGGGCCGAAGCTATGCTAACGTTTAAAGATGATGGCAAGACAAAAAATCTATTTTTGTTTAACCAGATAATAGCAAGGTTCGGCATCCCGAGAGAGATTGTCACTGACCATGGCAGTCACTTTCAGAACAAAATGATGTCCAAGGTAACTTCAAAGCTTGGTTTGAGGAAAGAACATTCGTCACCCTACTACCCACAAGCAAATGGTCAGGTCGAAGTTGTGAATAAATCCCTTAAGACTATTCTACAACGAACGATCAATTCAACCAGGTCAAATTGGCATTTGATGTTGTACTCGATACTATGGGCCTACCGAATGTCTATTAAGACTACAACCAGTTTCTCATATTTTCAAATTGTTTATGGGATGGAAGCAGTCTTGCCCATAGAGTGCCAGATCCCCTCTCTAAAATTGGCACTACAATTATTTCTAGACACTTCACCACTTG